>VDFB02066458.1:62239-101724 GCA_007258455.2 Sequoia sempervirens
TTTTTGTCCACCTATCTATATCTTAGAGGGCATGTGCAAAAAAAAGGGGGGCCAAAAAGTGGCCAAATTTTTCAATTTTTTTAAAAAAGCTATAACACAAGCACATTATAACACGCTCGTGTTATGGCTTGGTGTGACCGAGCCTAAGGATCAATCACACTAAAGCTATAATGCGCTCACATTATAACGCGAGTGTGTAATGAATTGTTATAAGAAAAAAAGAAAAAAAAAAACAAAACAAATTCATTTTTTCACTATCACATTTCCTCCATTTGCGGCCTGCAAACCCTTCCAAGGCACACTCACATTGTAGAGAGCCCAAATTTGACTGTTTCTTCACTGATTTTTTTCTAATTCTTCGCCAAAATGCAGCCACGTCAACGGGGAACTCAAAGGATTAAGCTTTTATTATTTTTTTGTGAATTTATTGTTAAATAGGTAGATTTAATATACCTTGGATGTTAATTTCTTTAATTTTCAAGAGTTGATAATCCACCTAATTCTCCTCCTCAAAATCCTTCTCCTCATGAACAACCACACCAAAAAAATCCTAATGAAGAACCACAACAAAAAATTCCTCCAACAATTCCTTAACATCCTCTTGGAACTCAACAAAATTTAATGGGGGAATTTGAAAACAACAAAAAACAAATTGAGGAGTTAATTACAAGGTTGAACGATCATGTAAGTTCAAGCTCAGAAAGAACCACACTTACAAATTCACTTCAAGCTATGTTAACACATGTAGATGCAATTATCAAGCAATTAAGTGGTTGGGTAGATAAGAGATGGGAGTATAGAGATTTTTATGTAGATAAACTATCCTACAAGCAAGTCAAAAATGAAAAAATTACAAAATTTGACTTGTGTTCACTATTCACTAACCCACATACAAATCAACCTCTTCACCTTACAAGCAAGAGGTTTCCTATCCATTTGTGCAACCACCAAGGGATAAAAGATAATTTTTGGCAGAGCTGGTGGCTGGTTTTTTACCATCCTCCATGCAACAATAATGAGGTCCCCAAATATTTCTTGAGGAAACTCTACTGCAAGTTTTTCCTCAACAAAATCCCCAACTATTTTGATATGCAGGACTTCCAGGCGAGAGGTGGTGGGTCAACACAGGATAGACCAAGGGCACGTCTCGATCCTTAGTTTCCAATGAGATGAGCACTTGCTAAACTGGCTTATGAGCACGTTGCTATCCCTTTTGTTGTGAAGGAGAGTACTAAGGTGGATACTCTATAGTCTATTAGTTCTTTGACCTAGAGTATCATAGAGTGTGCGAGTCTTGTAGTATAGTGTGAGCTGGGGGAGACTTCAAGGGGTAGGGTTCCACCCCATATTTGTTAGGCTTGCGGGTCCACCTATACATATGACCCCACAAATAGTTAGGAGGCTGGTGTGTAGGCTACATCTGCAACTGAGTAGTTGGCGATGACAAATGCCATGTTGAATGAGGATTTCAACCTTGATACTTAGGTAAATGTTAGCATGTTCATTGAATTTAATCTATTAAATTTGATTTTTGAAATGCAAGATAACTAATTTAGTTTAATTATTTTAATGAAATTTTAGTGTCATAGTGTTCATACTGTTTTCACTGGCCCTCCACCTCCTTATTACTCCATGAAATCTACTGCTGAGGTATGTAACTAGTAAACAATTATAAACATTACATGTGAATAGAATTTTTATATGAATGATATTCTAATATCCGATTTTGGATGCTGAATAGGTTTATATTGGAGATTTCATGGCAACACCTCCCAATGGTGGTGGAGTTCAAACCTTCACTTAGGTAATAGAATAAAGAGTTTAACTTTAATGAATTGTACTTAATAGATTTGTGTAGTTTATATTCATATCATTGATTACATTTCATTTCACATCTTTTAAAATCAAAGCATTACTTCACATTGCATAACTAATAACTAGATGTTGATAGATGAAAAAATTTCAATTACAATATAGTTTTTTAGAAAGTCAACATAAGCAGTGATACAATTACTTAACATAGCATAATTAATAACTAGGATCAACTACCAATTTCATTTTCTTGTCATGGGATTCCATGAGACCACATTTTATTGAGGCATTTTTTCAAAAATTTCACTGCCTTGTCTATGCTATGGATGCTTGGAAAAAATCTATCAAAGCATAACATTAAGCAATAGAATAGAAAAGGCAATGAGTTGTTTAAAAAAATTCCTCAAATAATGTGGTCTCATGGTGATTTCCATCACCATGAGACCACATTTCTTTGAGGCATTTTTTCAAGCAGCTCACCGCCTTGTCTATGCTACCACATTCTCCATACATGTCTACCAAAGAATTTTATCAAACATTTCACTTCCTTGTTGCTATGGCTAAAACCCTAAAATAGGTGCTTTCCAACAAACTATGGATGCTTGGAAAAAATATATCAAAGCATAATAGTAAGCAATATCATAGACAAGGCAGCAAGTTGTTTGAAAAATGCCTCAAAGAAATGTGCTCTCATGGTGATGGAATGCCATTCCATCACCATGAGACCACATTTCTTTGAGGCATTTTTTCAAACAGCTCACTACCTTAAGAATAGATAATCCTCTTTAATCAAATCAAATCATTTTAAGGTCTTAGAAGTGATCCCCAAATCTAATTGCATCCTCCATCTTCATCCTTAGATCCCATTCTTCCAATCCCCAAGTTCATTTCTAATCCATCATCTTAATTTCCATGCTCATCCAAAATCAATACCAATCTTTCTTCCAATCAATCCTCCATTGTGTCTAACCATATAATCTATCCTCCATCCAACCTAATATATTCTAATCCAAATTCATCCATTCCAACCAACCCCAACCATATCCATGATGATGAGGATAGCCTTTTTGAACAACCTGAATATAATCCCAATGATGACAATGAGAGCATTGTGGATCACCTTGACTCCATTTTCAATAGACATAATGCTCCAATTTTCCACCAATCCTCCATCCAAAGCTCCCCTCAAGTCACATCCATATCATCCCCATCCACCACCACTAATTTTATCATCACCTACTACTTCCATAATTATAAGGATGCCATGCTTAGATTTCTCCTTGGCATTGGTGATAAGCTTCCATCCTCCCTACCTTCATCCAATCCCAATCCATCTCCTCTTGTTTATCCTTCCCCTTCCTTTGACAACAAAAACTAAGCCTTTAGCCAAATTTTCCCTCCAAATACTTTTCAAGGTCTTCATCCTCATCCTCAATTTACCAATCCATGGAAGCTTCCACCTCTTATTCCACTTGTTCATATCCCACATCCTTAAAATCCACATCACCCCACTATTACCAAGCAAAGTAATCCCATGTCTCTCATAATAACTTCCTCCAAGGACTATATTGCAAAGGTTCTTGTTTCCCCATGCAAAAAAAAAGTGGTGCAATCTTCCCATATCATGCATCCACCTTCATTACCCCCACATCAAGATAAACCCTAATACCCTAAATATTAAATGAATCCCCTATCAATCCATCTATCCAAGTTGAAGAGTCTATAAAACCTTCCTCCCTCATCACAACATCCATATCAAATGAACTATGTACATCTCCTAATCCAAAGCATGCTAACATAGATTCCCCTCCATATAAAGATCAAGGAAACCCTTGTCCATCATATGATCCCCTTCCATCTCATGATCCCATTTCCAATCAAGAACAACATATCCCTTCCATCTCATATAATGATATATTTCCATCTCAAGAGAAAGATATCCCTTCATCCCCCTCTCCCAATCCCCTCTTCCCCACTTCATCTAATGACATCCTTCTGTGTCTAGATCAAAGTACCTCTTCCACTCCATTGTATGATCACTCTTGAAATGTGTTCTCAAAGTACACCTTCCACCCCATCTAATGGTCCTCTTCCCCTCATGATCAAAACACCCTTCCTTCTTCCTGTCATGATCCCCCTCCATCTCATAACCAAGACCACACTATACCATCCACCCCATCCCAGCATAGTAGCATAAAGAAGGAAATGAACTATTTGAAAAAAATGCCTCCAAGAAATGTAGTCTCATGGTGATGGAATGCCATGAAAGTCAATTTTTTTATGGCATTCCATCACCATGACACCACATTTCTTTAAGACAATTTTTTGAACAGTTCACTGCCTTCTTTATGCTACCACATTTTTCATACATGTCTACCAAATAATTTTATCAAATAGTTCACTGCCTTGATACTATGGATAAAAGCCTAAAATAGGTGCTTTCAAACAAGCTACGAATAGGGAAAATAGTAAGCATAATAGTAAGAAATATATAGTTCAATAAGTACTCAATTATTTTTTATTATCTCATGCATTATAAGCCATGACCTGCATCACTATTCTAGTTTTCATGATTGAATACTTTTTTGTTTTATTTTTAGATGATGGAAGTAGAAACACCTCTCGATGTTGATAGGGAAATGGAGTGTGGTGTATCTTCCACAATAGACAACTTGATGGCTCTCATGGGGGTATGTGGAAGATTAGTAAATATTCATTATTATACTTGTTTATTATTGAAAAATCAAATGATTATTGATTCGTAGTTTAATTTCTATTTGGATGGTTTCTATAGGAGAGAGATCGTTTGGTGGTGCTAAGTGATTATTTTGTTAAATATATCATTTTGTATAATGTAATTTCTATATATTAATGTCTTGTTATTGTAATAGGTGAAGCTTGATCTGGAACTAAATGAAACATAGAAAAATAAGGTTCATCAAGGTGAATGGATCAAGATGATGAACCACTATGTTTTCACTATGAAACATTTAATTATGAGAGTCAAAATGCCAAAATAACAATCTGAAACTAACCCTAACTATTATGGAAACTATGGGGGGATTTTTTAGAGCTCAAAATGATGTGTACCTTGTTGCAAGATGCTTGTTTTTGGGTCACAAAGGACTCATTCGCCTTTAGTGGCAAACGGGTCCCTACTAGGGTTCCTGAAACTGAGATATAGGTTCTTTTCCTTGAAGTTTGCACTCTCAAATCCTTAGTTTTCAACTCTCGAAAACCTATAAGAAATTATGTAACCTTGATTTGTTGTTCTTGCACTATAAATGACAACTTTGCAACTTGTTTTATTAGACAATTTTACTTCCAATTTCTTCTCCACTAGATCTTCAACCTATAAATATGAAAACACACATTCAAGGGAAGAAAACTTGTTTATTGTTAGTGAATAGGGGTTTTCCTAAGTCAAACCCCTTGTAGGTAATTAAACCAAATGATGAAATAATGTAATTGAAGAATGAAATAATGGAATGTTGATACCTTGGAAGTTATCTTGGAAAATCTACAAACTAACATGTGGTGGTCATGAAGAATGTACATCTTGATCTCAAATAAGATGTGAAAAAATTCTTGTAAGTAGATCTTCAATGCTACACCAACTATCTTAGCTCAACAACATGCCTGAATGCACTATGTCTTAGACATGATGGAATGATCTTGAATTGATGTAATAAAACTCTTGATAATCTGCCTTAGAATGCCTTTGAAAAGCTCTTGAAGTGCTCTATAATTTTCTCTCAAAGTTTCTTGGATTTCTTGTAAACTTACTAGGAGAAACAATGTAAATTAACCCCATATTTATACTAAATATAAGGATTAACCCTAAAATTCAAATAATTCAAGCCAACACTAGATCTAGGATAGAAAATAATTAGAATCCCACCAAAATTAAATTCAAAAATGGGTGTCATACTCAAGGAGGGCCCATTTTCCACTAAAGGCGAATGGGTCCTGGCACAAATTTCCAGAACCTTGCTTCGGAAGGGTGAAAGAACATCAAAAACCCATGTCAAATATGCAAAGAAAAGGGGGTCCTATGTGGAGAGGACCCATTTGCCACTAAACGCAAATGGGTCCTTGCACCATTTTCCAGGACCTTAATTTTGCCAAATTTAATGTTATGCAATTTGAATACTGGGTGTCAGGATAGATCCTTGAAAGGTGTCATAAATGAGGCTTAAATTTGAATTAAAGGGGCCCAAGATTAATGTGAATGTGTACAACACACTACAACACTAAACCTATGGAAAATTAGGTTAATTCAATGATAATTATTCCCAAATTAAGGAAAAGGAATAATTTTTCTGTTACTACACTAAATAGGAGGAGCAACCCTCGAATTCAAAGTAAACAAGTGTCATATGCATCTCCATCCACCTGACTAACAAAGGCCACCCATCTATTTCCTTCACCTAGAAGGTAATGACTTTTGATTGGGGTCCTTTGTTGTATGCCTACATGGCATTTTTGGACATATTTTGTATTGAATATACTTGACATTGTATGCCTATATGGCATTCTTGTAAGCCTATATGGCTATTTTGTATATATGTTATACTTATATCGACATATATTGATGTATGCCTACATGGCTATTTGGTTAATACAAATATTTTTTATTGATGGTGTCCATATTTGCATTATAAATCCACACTTCAATAGATATTTGTAGATGGTTTACTTCAAATATTTAAAATACAAGTGTTTCCATGCACTCTTCGTTTCTATAATTGTAAATATATAACAAAGTTTGAACATTATTCTCCTATAAGATTATTAAACATTAAATCAATCATATGAATATACTAATGATTCATGCTTGATGTGCTTCACGGAGGAAATTCATGTGTATGCTTCATGCCTCATGCTTCATGCTTCATGCTTCATGCTACCATGCTTCATGCTACCATGCTTCATGTTTCATGTGTATGATTCATTCTTTATATCATTGAGGAATACATCTACTATTCCACATGTATGCTTCATGCTACCATTCGCTTGTATGCTTCATGCTTCATGTATTACATAGATAAAGAAAATATCATAAATCTATTGAAAAAATAAAATTGAAAGTAAAAACTAAGTCTCACAAACAAAAACTCAAGGCATACAAGTCTTCAATTAGTGATCTCAATGCTTCAACAATTGGTTTATCTTTTCATGGTAGTCTCCCCGAGAATGCCCATAATTCAATGGAATCGGTGTCCTCAATTATTTGGTGCCTTTGAATGGCTCTTGATAAAGTTTTTCTATTAATTCTCAATTCTTGACTTGTCTTTCTAATGAGACGAGCTTTCCTCATTTGATTACTTACTATTGTCTATGTAATGACACATTGTGTGATATTACTATCTTTTTAGTGTGAGGTCTTACCCAAACTCTCATATTCATCCATTAGATTCTTCACAATAGTTTTTTCACTTGAAGCATCCAATGTTCTCAACCCAAGGATCTTCATGATGGACCTATACTTTATACTTTGCATTATTTTAACAAATAGTTGACATCTTGTGGTCTCATTTAACTTTTCAAAGAACACTCTCCAAATCTTATGAGCATATCTTCTACATGTAAGTTTTGGAATCTTACCTTCCATTGGCTGCATAATATTCTCATCTATATTAATCAAAAACATTGGATTTCTATGCAAAATTCTAGGTGGTGTTCTCAAAGGTAAATTCATCTCAACATTAGGAATTTCATCAATATTTAAATGAGATGGACTAGATGGCGTACCTTCAATCGAGGATGGAATAGATGACGTACCTTGAGATTGAGATGGAAATGATGGCATACCTCCTTCCTCACATGTGAGTGATGATATAATATCAACTTGAGATGCGGTAAATGGTGTCCATCCATCTTCACTTGTGGTAGAGGGTGTGTCTCCAACTATGGTATTGAAATTTCTCATAGCACGAAGGTTTCACATCCAATCCCTTTGTGCTGCCAATTCCATATCTCTTGTTGATGGTTGAGATTCCTCTTCAATTGGCATGTCTTCAACAATAATTTCCAATTTCTTCTTCTCACGATGTTCCCTCATATATGCTAATTTATTTACATTCTTAGCTTCTATCTCTTCATGTGTTGGTTTAATCCTTGATCCTTTCCTTGGCATGATAGATGATTTTATTTGTAGCATGATAAAGAGAAAAATATTAGTTCCTAAAAAATGAATCCATACAAATAAATGAAATATATTTCATTCAACCCTTCATACAAAATACTTACAGTCATCCTGTAGAAAAGTAAATGTCACTCAACCATGATGAATAAACAAGTGCAATAAGAATACAAGGAAAATGGAAAGCTAAATTTTTAAAAGTATTTCTACCTTGCAAAATGTGGTAGCATAGACAAATCTCACATGAATTTTTTGATGGAATGCCTTAAAGAAATGTGGTCTCATGGAATGCCATGATTGCAAAATAGGAAAAAAATGGATTTTTTAAAAGACATTACAAAATTTCAAGAAAATACAATTGGCTTAACTATAAATCCAAATTCCACAACTTTTTTCAACATTCTAACTTTGAAATAAAGTATGTGCATCAATCAAAACATTAAAAGAAAGGGGTATTTTTGTCAAATGTTATAATTGCAAATCCCTTGGCAGCAATGTATGAGAAATGTGGAAGTAGGGACAAGGCATGTGAATTGTTTGACAAAATGTTTTGGTAGAAATGTATGCAAAATGTGATAGCATTGACAAGGTAGTGAGCTATTTGAAAAAAATGCCTCATAGAAATGGGGTCTCACGGTGATTTACATCACTATGAGACCCCGTTTCTATGAGGCATAATGCCTCATATAAATGGTTTCTCACGGTGATGTATGCCTCATACAAATGGGGTCTCACGGTGATGTATGTCTCATAGAAATGGGGTCTCATAGTGATGTACATCACCATGAGACTCCATTTCTATGAGGCATTTTTTCAAACATCTCACTACCTTGTCAATGTGGTAGCATTGATAAGGTAGTGAGCAAGGGTAATGAGCTATTTGAAAAAAATGCCTCATAGAAATGGGGTCTCATAGTGATGTACATCACTATGAGACCCCATTTCTATGAGGCATTTTTTCAAACAACTCACTACACCGCATTGACAAGGTTGTGATCTCACTACCTTGGCTATGCTACCACATTGACAAGGTAGTGAGATTTTTGAAAAAATGCCTAATAGAAATGGGGTCTCATGGCAATGTACATCACCGTGAGACCCCACTTCTATGAGGAATTTTTTCAAATAGCTCACTACCTTGTAGCTCACTACCTTGTCAATGCTATTAGTTTGCATTTTAGGCCAAAAATAGTGCCTTCTTAACTGCTCCAAGGTCCAAAATGACCTTCAAGACTACCACTATGCTTCTCTTTTATCAAATTATCTCTCATTGAACACTTAGGGACACAAAGTTGTGCTCCCTTGAACAAAAAATCATCTTGAATCAGGAAATCAAGCCACTTATCATTATTGCTACTACAAGGTTGCTTACAATATGTATATATTTCTTTGAAATCTGCATCTTCAAGATACATACCATTCAAGAATTCAACTCGCACACTTTACAACTAAATTTCCTGCTCTAGTAGAGCCCTTGTACTCAAAGCATTTGCTACTTTATTGGATTTCCCCTTCTTGTAATTAATGGTGAAAGTAAAACCTTGCAAGTATTCCACCCATTTAACATGTCTATGACTGATTTTCTCTTGACTATTCAAAAATTGGAGGGCATGGTTATTAGTATAGACTATGAACTTTTTGGGAAGGAGGTAATGTCTCCACTTTTTCAAGGACTGAACCAAAGCATACATCTCTAGGTCATAGGAAGAGTATTTATTCTTAGCGTCATTGAGTTTTTCACTAAAGAAGGCAATGGGCATGCCATCTTGACTCAACACTACCCCTATGGCATAGCCACTTCCATCACACTCAATAGTAAACACCTTATTGAAATATGGTAAGTCTAATATGGGTTGCTTTGCTACCCTCTTTTTCAAATACTCAAAACTCTTTTCAGCCTCACTAGTCCAAAAACACTTCTTTCTCTTATCCCCCTTTATGGTATCAATGATTGGAGCACAAAAATGATTGAAACCCTTAATAAAATTCCTATAAAAACTTTCCAAACCATGGAAACTTCTTACCTCAGCAACTAATTTGGGTGGAGGCCAACTTAGAATAACTTCAACCTTGCTTGGATCCATTTTCAAGGTGCCTTTTGTAACCACAAAACCAAGATATACCAATTTTTTCTTCATAAACTCACATTTCTTCAAATTAATCATTAGTTTCTCTTCATTCAATCTTCTTAAAACCAAATCCAAATGGTGCAAATTCTCTTCCTTAGTTTTACTAAAAACAAGAATTTCATCAAGGTAAACCACTACAAACTTACCAATAAAAGGCTTGAGAACTTCATTCATCAACCTCACGAAGGTGTTGGGTGCATTTGAGAGACCAAAAGGAATCACAAGCCACTCAGAAAGCCCTTCATTTTTCTTAAATGTTGTCTTCCATTCAACCCCTAGTCTAATCTTGATTTGGTGATACCCACTCTTGAGGTCTATTTTGGAAAAGTAGCATGCTCCACCTAGACAGTCCATCAAGTCTTCCATCCATGGAATGGGGAATCTATATCTAATTGTAATCTTATTGATGGCCCTAGAATCAGTGCACATCCTCCATTAACCTCCCTTATTTGGTGCTAGGATAGTGGGAATTGAACAAGGACTAAGGCTTTCTTTGATTATCCCCTTATCAAGCAATTCTTGGACTTGTCTCTTAATCTCCTCATTCTAATGTGGTATCATCTTA
The DNA here is from genome assembly GCA_007258455.2 of Sequoia sempervirens. Lineage (NCBI taxonomy): Eukaryota > Viridiplantae > Streptophyta > Pinopsida > Cupressales > Cupressaceae > Sequoia > Sequoia sempervirens. The sequence goes on from VDFB02066458.1 coordinate 72,891, forward strand.
TATGTTTCCTTATTAGGAAAACTATCCCCTGGTGTGAAATCAATGTGGTGACTAATGTCCCTCATTGGAGGCAATGTGTTTGGGAGTTCATCCACTATTATATCAACATACTTCTTTAGCAAGCTTTGAATTTCCAAAGGAAACTCTTCTTTCTTTGATGTTGTCACAACAGACCTAGGCTTGACTATGATGGAAAAACCCATATTCTCCTCTTCCATAGCCTTTATGAATTCCTTCTCTCCTACCAACATCACATTGGATTCCACTTATGATGTTTTATCTTCATCTTTCAATGGTGTTAGAGTATATGAAACTCCATCATTCTCTATGACATATGTGTTCTTCCTACCATCATGCTTGGCATTTCTATCATATTGCCATGGTCTACCAAGAAGCACATGACAAACATCCATAGGGATGATGTCACACAAGACCTTGTCCTTATAACCCCCTATATGGAATTCTACCCAAGTTTGTTCATTCACTAACACTTGCTGCCCTTTGTTTAACCAATAAAGCTTGTATGGAGTGGCATGAGGAAATCTTTGCAACTTGAACTTCTCTACCATTTCAACTAAAACCAAATTTTTAGTACTTCTCGAATCAATGACAACTTTACAACATTTACCTTGGCATTTGCATGTAGTCCTGAAGAGTGGATTTCTTTGAGGTGGTTCCTTCTCCACGAGCACTTTAATCAAGGTTCTTCTCATCAATAAGGACTCTCCAACTTCTATTTTTGCATTTTGTGATGGGGAATTAACACTTTCAGCATCATCTCTACCTTGTACAATCTAATTTCTCCTTTCACCCTTAAAAGAAGTAGATGGTTGCTCCTCAAGGCACTGCCATGCTTGATGGATTGCAAATTTATTGCATTTATAACACTTTCTAGTGAATCCACTTGAGCCTCCTCTATTTCCAAATTTGCCTCTAAAATTTGGTCTTCTTCCTCTAAAACTGCCCCTTGAATCTGATGTTTGTTCTTGTGAGTTACTTGTCTCTCCTTGAGACCTTTGGGACTATCCTCTACCAGAAAAATTCCCCTTTCCTCAGAAATTTTTCCTTCCCCTACCTCTACTTTGTTTTTCTTGTCTCCTTTCCAACTTTTCTTTGGCCTTTATGGCCAACTAATAGCACTCTTCTACAGTTCTTGGGCTTGTGAGACTTAGTTCATCTTGTAGGCTATACTTTAGCCCATTCAAATACCTTGCAATTTTGTCAACATCTTCTTCCATATGGCCTAACCTTAAGCTTATTTTTTAGAGCTCTATTGTGTAGGTTTTCACATCCATGTCTTTTTGCTTCAAATTTTGCAACCTTCTATATAGCTGAGTGGCATAATCACTAGGTAGGAATTTACCTTTTTTAATTTTGCAACCATTCTGTCCCAAGATGTAATTTTTGCTTTTCCTTTCTTTTTCCTCTCTTCTTGTACATAATCCCACCATAGGGATGCATGTCCTTTTAGTTTTGTTCTTTCCAATTTCACTTGCGGCCCCTCAGGTATCTCTTCAAACTCAAAATACTTCTCTAATTCTCCTATCCAATTTAGGAATTCTTCTCCATTTAGACTTCCTGAATATACTAGAAGTTCTACTTTTACCTTGGAACCATCATTCTTAACTGCCTTTAGCAATCTCTCCAACCTCTTCTCTTCAACATCTCTTTCTTCTTCCTATTCTTCTTCACCCACTTCTTCTTTCTGGTCACTCAAATCTCCTGTGACCACTCCTCTTCTCTGGTTGGTCTTAACTGATGTGAGTCTTGCATCAAGGCTTTCCTTTATGGCTCTCAATTTTGGGGCAAGAGCATCTTTCACCTATCTGATTTTTCTTTCCACATTCACCCTTGGAGGCATCTTGGCCTTACTTCAAATCAACTTATTTATACCATCTTATTGATCTCCCTTTCTCTAATACCAATTTGATGCAGAGGAAGGACAGAGCTTAATAAAACTTGGTTGTCTCAAAGCATTCCCTTAAGAACTTCATAGGCAGCAACAAAAGGGGCATCTTAGTACACCTTGTCATAATTTATAACTTGGTCTTGAGGATTGAAAGATCTTTGAACATGATCTTAGACACTTCTATGTGGTGATGACCCAACCATACAACAACTCAAAGGCTTGCAACTCCTTGTATTGTTGCACCTAGTAGAGAGAACTTCATTGGATTAAGAATCAATAAGAACAAATGGTTTTCTTTTAACACTTAACCACTAATGTGGGAACCCTTATGCCTTGCATACAATTTTTTTCAAGGAGGTTTTAAGGTCTACACACACCAAAAAAGGTTCACACTTGACTGGTCACGGTTTGAGGGCTTCAATGTCTCATGCAATCTACTTGGGATAGTCATGACATTTCGTCATATAAATGCCAAGAAAGCTCAAAAAATCCTTGAACAGTTTTGTAATACCTTCATACACACTCTCCACACCTTTTCCAATCACAAAACAAACTAAGCTTGCATTGAAGGCATACAAACTACCTTTCATTACCTTCACATTCTAATACATACATAATAGTAGACCTACAAACAATTAGAAGCATGTGCAACCCTCAACTTGGGCCCCTGCAAAACTGGAAGAAGATAAAGTACATATATACAGGCCTCACTACCCATTGTGGAGATTTTCCACCTATGGGAGACCAACTTACATCATTTTTTGTGCTCATTGGTTACCCTAGGTAGGGTTTTACTAGTCTTCAATAAAAATACAATAACTTTCACTATACTGGACCAAAATTGATGAAATAAAAAACAAAAAAATGTAGATTCACAACTTAACACAATCCAATAGTCTCCAGATCATTGTTGTCAATAGATTTGCACCCTGTTGAATGCAATATTCAGCAATCTACCAAAACATGGAAACCTCTTTCAGATGTGGGTGATCTGAGTGAAGAAGGAATCTCCAGAGTGAGCTAGTTCTCCAAATGATTGATCCTATTCTAAAAAAAATTATGAGGAAAGGGATAAAAAGATATCTGAAAACTAAAACCTATGACTATTGATGTTTAACTTGTTATTTCTGGAAGAAAAATAGACTTTTTCACTCACAACAATCTCTCTATTACAATAGTTCTCACAATCTCATTGATATATGATTTCATCAATAATTTATATGAAGATTCAGAGACATCGAATACATCATATAACCTGAAAACATAAAATCCTATACAGAAAACTCATAAAAGCAGGACATTAAGGCTTCAAATCTAAAAACACAAAGCATCAAACTGTTGTTACCAGTCTTGAGACAAGAAAATGGAAAGAAGAACTCTGTTGTATTATTGAAACTGAAAGAGTGTCTATCTAAAAAACTGAGTACAAAAGAGGTTCACAAGCTCAAAAATGTGTGTGAGCAAGAATTTCCAATCTGAACTGAGAGGGAGAGTTGAAAAGACTGTCTTTTGAAAGACATAACTCTCAAGAAACCCTAATCCGAGCTCAGAAAAAATCTCAAGGAAAAAAGTTTCAAACTGTCTCAAAAACTACATAAAAGCGGAAAAAAGCATACTGCTTTTATGATGAACCTGTCAAGCCTCTAAAAATAGGTTGAATCTACTTTAAAAGCCCCCAAAAAAAACCTTATCTCTCCAAGATAAGACTCAAATTCGACCAAGAGGAAAACTCAACAAAAATCTTCTAAAAATAGCAAGAAATCATAAAACAATTTATAGGAGATTGCTTTACGATTCTGCTTTACATCAGTACAGATTTTATAATTTATCCATTTTTTGCAATTAAAGATTAAAAATATTTTGCAAAAAAGAAAACATTCTTATCTCTCCATTACAGTGCTTTGATTTTCTCAAAAAATCATAAAATATCAATATAATGATTATCCCTTCATCAAAACTCCAATTGATTTCTTTAAAATCAATTAAAACAGAAACCCTAAATAGAAAATCATCAAAACTATCCCTAAGTCATAAGGTATCCCACCATATTATTCTCATTGTTTTCTCATAAAACAATAATATAATCCACATCCAAATCCTCACATTTCACTAAGGCAAAAGAATAAGTCATAAGACCTAACGCATTGACCTAACATACAAATTTCGGCCTCCAACATATATTTAAACTTCAAACTTTGATTAAAATGTGATGCAAAGATTACCCATTCGAATTTCCCCATGTGCCTTTGACTGAATATTCTGGATAATGATAAGGCTTGAATTAGGGTTTGAACAAAACATGGTCGAACCCTAATAATGATTCATTTTGTGAATGATCACTCTTGAAGAAAAACGAGCTCTGCCTGAGAGCATGCCGCCATGATTGACCTCAAATCTAAGCTCATGTGCCTTGGGAATCTTCACTACTCCTTCAAAAAGTCAAGCTCTTCCATGGGTAAGCTTGTTTTTGCAGTATCGTAGTTTTTCTACTTCATTTCAAAGCCAGAAAAACACCTATGGCCGCGGCCTGTTCATGCATTTTTCTGACTTTCTCCACACTCTTGTGCTTTTCCTTGCTTGGCCGACCTGTTACAAGCTCAGGTTTCATTTGAAAGCTCTATGAGAGAGAGAGCTCGCAGGTTATTGCTTTTGCTTCTACACACAAGGTAAGCTATTCACTCATAGCTTCTATGGCTTCACTTTTTTTTCACTCTTGGCCTTATAGCCACGGCTAACACAGCCCCTAATACCTTTGTTTTGTATTTTTTGTGCTTACATCTACTATGAGAACTCGACTGTCATTTTGAGAGCTCAAACTATTAGTTTCTGGACGCTCTATGGAGCTCTTGGCCGCCACTAACACACTCTCCATAGTCTTGAACTGGTAAGCCATCTCTCAGTCAAATATTTCCTTCTTCAGAGACTCAAAGAAACTCTCCTTTACTTATGAATTTCTGGCCATGTTCAGGCCACACCAGATGTGTATTATAGAAAGCATTATTTTAGAGATTTTGGGCTCAACCCAAAACAAGAAATCCATCTTCTTGTATATCTGAAGACATATCCGCTTGTGGGTATCATGAGAATTTGAATAAAACTATATTTTCTTCATTTTGAAGCTCGACCCACCATAAAAAATTCGCATTTTTATGTCTTTTGCTATTTTATGCAAAACTTCACATGGGTTATCACTATAATTGCTTTTTTTGTATTTTGAATGCAAACCCCAAATGTGGGTATTATATATTCATTTTCCATTTAGTTCAAAAACTCGGCCCATAATGGCTGGTGATATTCTTTGATATTTTGCGGCTGTATTTTCAAACCCCACTATGGGCTTTCCTTGAAATGAAGAAAACTGCTTCTTGAAGATTGGGCTCGAAATGTCTTTTATTTCTGCATTTGTGAAACACATTTCTAAAACCCTCACCATATGAGGTCAGTTGTAATATAGAGAGACTATATATTTCAATACTCGTATAGAACTGGGCTTCTTTATCATTCCAATTCCTTACTTTTAGCATGCTTCTGTATTTGTCTCTTCATGAACCATAGATTCAAGAAATTCTAGAAATGCATCCTTTGTTTGTATTACAACCATATGAGTTCATTTGTAATATGCATGATTAAGCACTAAAAAATGCAAACCCCAATGTGGGTGCATGAAAACAAACCAGAACTATATATTTTAATTTATGTGCACAACCCTAGCTCCCTTTGGCCTTCGAATTTTCAATAACCAGCATACAAGTATATAGAAAAACTAGAAAAATATGTACCATTCAATCACACAGGCACACTAGACTACCGCTCCATGTTGTTTTTGTTGCACACAGAAAATCTCCCTTCTTGATTTCTTAACTTTTACCATACAACAACATTGCTTTCTGTTCTTGGGCTTTATGTAGAGATTTAATTGAACACTGTAACGTTATGGACTCCATCTTACCTGACTTCTTCAATGCATAATTAACACCTCCGAGACACTTTCTGGAATGAAATTGTTATTATTTCTTGTCGTTCTGGAACAATCATATCTCACCTTGTGATTCTTAAAGCTGTATTTACTCATCTATCAACTGGAACTAGTTATTCACTTAACACTTTAATGCACTGTCTGTCCTTCATTCTCTTAAGCTTCAACATGGTACTCTTCATGCATTTTTATGTTCCACTTAACAAACTGTTTGTTAAATCTGCTCTATTTCATGATGAAAATTAAAACAAAACTCAAGGCATAATGTATGCCTGTTCACTATACTTGGCTGTGAAAAGAACACTGATGAATTGAACATTGCATGACATATATGATCATGATGAACAAATAACACAAAATTGTGAACAATGCAGCAATGTTTGACATAAATGTACTCAGCTGAATTAATTGAGTGAACTAAACTCACTGTTCACCTGTAGCCTTTAGAAAACATTAACCTGGTTGTTATGAATGCACAGTTGGTTTAGTAGCTTGATAGATAACTATGTTTTACTCTTACAGTTGTATCTCATTTCTTTTGATGAATATGATGATGTAATCTTTAAATCAGCCCATTTAATGAATAGGGTAGCATGTCGAGCTCTACCCTTGTGGGAGCCCGTTTTTCTCCACATGCTTGGTCTTCAAATAATGTTCAGCTTCGTGATTTTCCCTATACCTGCACAAGGAAACAAACAATGTTAGAGTAAAAATAAGATATGATGATCATATTGTTGTTTCTCCTTCAGCTCATTCCTTATGTACTTCTTTGATTATTTCAATGCATGATTAATAGTAGGTTGCACTATTGTGGGTGACTCATATAGGTTACTTCATAATCAGAGCCACTGACACCCCCTCTTTTCTCTTACAGGTCGACGAAGCCCGAGAAGACAAAGGTGCACCATTCATCGTCAACCATCGGCCAAAACAGGCAATGATGATTATGTCGTTTACTTATGTGATTTCCTTTCACATCTTCAATAGTGTAGTGTGTTATTAGTGATACATTGTGACAGTCACATCCACGGCTTGTGTGGATATTTGATTTCAATTCTTGCTTTTCATTTGAAAATAAAATGCATTTAAATGCAATGTTGTAATATCATTCTGATTCTTGCAATCAAATGAAACTATGTAAATATGAATCTTTTCATGAAATAAATGAAAGAATTTAAAATGCTTTGTCGTTTATATGCTCAATTTTGTACTTCATTTAATTCTAGAATATCTGAAAAGCACTTTGAAACTCCACTTCTTATTTTAAATGCACAACTGTCACTTAATGAATAATGATAAAAGATGCAAACAACACTTAAACTCAATCTGCAATTTCACCTCATGATATAATATTGTTCAGCCAGCTCCACCAATCGAGTTGTGGCAAAAAATTGGTAACAATCACTACATGGGCCGTACAGGCCATAAGGGAAAGAAGAATAGACTAGAACGTTGGAAAAACACACAAAAACTTGCTTTCATTCAAAAAAACTTCAAAAATCGGCTTTTCCAACTCTCTATTTGACTTTGGAGGGTGTTTTCTTACATTTCCAACCAATCCCAACTATTTTGGAACAGTTTCTTGATTTGCATGTAATTTTTTCTTGATTTTTGACACCTTTCCAAAGTTGCATGACAACTTTTGAGCAACATGACAACTTTTTATACTTTTTAATCAAAAACCCAATTAACGCTCCAAAATGAATCTATATGATTCCAAATAGTCATAAATGACCTTATTAGACACCAAAACACACAAACAACCTAGAACTCAAAAATAACAAAAATATGCTTAATGAGGCTCCTGATGCCCTTGCACCAATATCACGCTCTCAGAGTAAATCAAACCCAATGAAATCACCAAGAAAAGGAAGCATCGCAAGAATAAAGGAAATTTCACAATGAAACATGAGTGTCGATGTATGCCCCCTCTTTAAAGTGGTTTCTAACACCATTGTTGTGATAAATTGCTTTAAAGTAGAAGAAGACATGAGAGGTTATTCAAAAATCCCTATGCCAAGTTGTATGTTTCTGAATTGAACTACATCATGAATAAGGGGTTTCCCCCAAAACTCAATACGTCACACACGAGACAACTTAAGGCATGTCATCCACGTCCCAAGATTTCTCCTATATATGCATGGAAGGCGGTCAACTATCCAAAAGAGGCAACAACAAGCGTCATACGAGGACAATTCTATCCCAACCTCCTTGCTCTCACTTAGTGCAAGACAAGGGTTAGCTGAGATGATTAATGAGAGATATAGTAGAATGAAAATAAGTATCAATTAGAGGAACTAGTTGCTTCAACACAAGAAAGAGAACCACACTCCTTAAGATGTTAGATTTTGTTACCCAAAGCCTTACATTCATTAGTAGAATGACTTTGAACTCTATGATATGCACAAAATGAACTCTTGTAGTAAAATTTCTTTCGTGTTATTGGAGGGAGGGATATCAAATTATCTTGGAGGAGTCTCGACAAGATACTCTCTTGATCAAAAGTAGAAGATGTTGCTTTATTTTGCAACAAAGATATCTCTTGTTTAGTACAAGATGTCATACTTAGACAAGACTTTTTAGATTGTGAGATTTTGTTCTCTCCTTGAAAGAAGGATGTAAAATATAACGAACTCCAATCGTTAGTGTTTTGTGTGATGACATTGATATTAAGAAAATATTTCTCTGTTTCTTTCAAAGGACCATAATGAAGACCACTAGTGTCTATCAGTTCAAGATGTACTAATGTTAGAGTTGGCTTAGGAAAATCTTTTGTAATAGTTTTGACATTCAGTGAAGGCTTGTTTGTTTCTTTTGAGGGACAATAACCAAGACCACTAGTCATTCCTTGCATCACTACTACATAGAGGGGCGGTTTAAGACATTATTTAGGACAATTTTTGAGTAAATTGTCTTAATTTGAGATAATAAAAAAATTGTGTATTGTCTCAAGTATTGTCTTTAAACGGGTGTCTTAAAGTATTGTCTTAAAAATTGTCTCTATAAAAACAATATGAAATAAAAGTTTTTTTTGTCTCTTTAAAGACAATTTCACTTTTGTCTCTTAAAAATTGTCTCTCTAGAGACAATATGTAAAAATATATTAAAAAAATAAACAATTTATTTTAAATATTTTTTAGTGTGGTTGTCAACATTCAATGTTTTCAAATTCTCGTCCTCCTATTGGTTGGAGTTTTTATTTTTATTTTTCCAAATGCGATGGAAAATTATAACAGAAATTATCAATGATTTTGAAGCTGGGAGCAATGAACAGTTGTTGAATACGCAAAGCATAATGTTCATAAAAAAACAAAGAAAATAATGCATCATAATCTGAATTCATAAAGTTAATGTCAATAAGTATTTTTTTATTTACAGTTTATAAAATTGTTCATACAATCATGAGAAACATGTACATCATAAAATGGCATGAGAAAACGATTCATTTCTAGGAAAGAGAAAATGTTAATATTTTCCTAAAACCCAGTGGAATATACTCAACTACCAACATAACTCTTTCAAGCATGGCAAGGTAGCTTGACAAAGAGTTGACTCAATTGTCTGGACTAGACAATTTTGCTTCAGAGTGGGAACTTTCTTCTTCTTGTGTGCCTTGTGTCTGGTCCTCTCAAAGGCTAATAACCTTTCATTGTAACAATCCACTAAATCATGTACTTTGTTATTGATGAATGATAGGATTTCCAAATCGTCTTTGAGCATAGTACAACCTTTCGAGATTTTGATACAATTTTGGAGAGAGTTGAATTCTTCCTTTAAGATAATCAATAGGGTGAAAGCAAAATTTTCCTGCAGGCAAACAATATTAGATTTAACAAATAAATCTATTTGCATTATTCGTTTAAAGAACCACAAATCCACAAGTCTCTAAACATGAACTGAAAATAATAAATTTGTAAATCAAACCCCAAAAAAATATCCAATTATATGTAGCCACTACACTGTGGTCATTTGATAGCCTAAAAGTGAAAATATGTGATCCCAAAAACCTTTTACAAATATTTTTCTTTCATATTAACTTACTGCTCAAGCTGGGCTGCAAACTGTGCAACTTTAAGTTGGCACTGATAAGTTGTACTAGTAACTTCCCCACCTCGATAGAGCTCTACAACTTGCTCAAACTATTCCAAAGCCAGTTCCAAATTTTCTTCAGCTTCATATATTTCACTGAATTCCTATAGAAAACAATATTTTGAATTTAAATAAAAATCCCTATCTAAAACAAACAGGTAAATTTACTCATAACCTGATCATCATAAAGATATTCACAAAATAACCATACAGCTTCTGAATGCCTTGTACATTACATCCAACCAAGAAATTTTCGTTACCAAAATATTTTCAGGGGACCAATGTTGTGCATATCAAGCTTTCTTGTCAGTACAAATTGAAAAAATTTCATTTGGAAAACACACATGAAATGATTCATGAAAATATAACAATTCTGATTTGATTAACAACTAATTCAAAGCAAACAGTGATTGCAAAACAATTAAGAGATCACGAACAATATAAATTGAAGCAAAATGCTAGCAGCCACCATACATAACGGTTATTGACATATAGGTCACTTTTGTCACAGTAGTAGCACAACATTAAATTAAATGAAGCCTGAAACAAATAAAATGTAAACCAAAAATGAATAATGTGTATTGAGCACACAGCTAGACCAAAAAAATTAAATGAACTCTTGGTACTTACCAAATCGACCCAACCCCATGAAAGGCTCTGCTTCATCGACTGTTGCATTAGCATCCCCCGGTTGCTCTCCCTACAATGGCACCAAGAACCTATTCACTAAAACAATACTCAAATTTGATTCACTACTTTTAAAGCTTCTGCATGGAGTAAGATGAAGACATGTTATTGTGCACTCACACAAGAATAGAAAACAAAAATTCATATGGTCCATACCGGATCCAATTCTTCTTCTGATGGTGAGAGCCATCTTTCATTTTGGGCATGTAAAGCTTCTATTTTGATTTGGTTGTCTTCCAATCCTAGTTATGTTATTTATTTATTTTTTGATGCAACTCCTTTTTGTCTTGAAACATTTCATCATAATATGAGGTAAACATCTGAAGTTGTAGGTGGAGCATCACAATCACAAAGTTGTCTTGTATATTGATATTCCAATTGCAAATACAATTATAAAAAGAATTAATCAGTCATGTTATTAGTACTTCCATTGGGAAAACTGGTTTGAGAGGGAGATAAATGAAAGTGAACAGTACGATGATCATCCCCAGGCACTTGAGAAAGCATTTTATTGCAGTAATTTATCTTATGTTGATAGTCTCATGCAACAGTTGTCATTAGCTTTTTGACCTCTCCAATAGCTCAAAGAGTTTATTTCTGATACGAATTTAAACATTTTAAGAAACTTATTCTAGAACCTAAATGGCATGTTGTTCATTGTATCCAGGCCTTGAAAAGTGAAAGTCCTGATGACTTCCAGGATGCATTGCAAATTGTTATCAAATGCATTTATTGTCTTCAAATGCACTTCACCAAGGTAAGAACCATAAATGGTATGTTTTCCAAACTTGTACACAACCAACCAAGCTGGTTGAAGCAACCATAATGTCTCAACTTTCTGGATCAAATATGTCAGCAAGAAATAATTTAAACAAAGGGAAGAACCATCTTGTCTGTTCATACTAGTGATTCTCATATGCTATGTCTATCAAAAAGCTCGTAAGAAAAGTCATCTTAAGATCGTTGTTATTGATTGTCTTCTTGGCAGTTTAATCTACTTCTATTATATTCAATGCAGGTTTTGTGTTTGTCAATGGAAAAAATTGGGACAGATGAATTTCCACTTACAAGAGTGGTTGTAACACGTGCTAAGGTTGACATGAAGCACATCAAAGAAAACTATTTTAAACGAATGAGCAAGAAACTAGAGACAAAAACCAAACAAACTGTGAAGTATGCGGATGTGTGACTGCAATAAGGCATGGAACATCAGGCTTAAAAGAAAAATAATCAAGACAAGTTCATAATCATTCTAGTATTGTCAAAACAATCTAGAGACAAAAACCAAATAAACTATTGTACGCAGAAAACATCCACTTTAGAATAATACCTGTATTTGATTAGATAAAACATAGTACACTAGTTATAACACATAAATTATAACTTGCATCAAGCATTTGGACACCTGTAGAACTACCAGTAAGGAACTTACGAAATTAAATCTTCCATCCACCACAATTCAAATAAAACCACACAAACTAATTAGGTCAAATCAGATGAAGCCAGCTCATAGACGAAGCAAAAATAATCAGATTAATAGAATGTTTATCACAAAGGAATATGACATCATTAGTATATTATTATATACCTAATCAGAACTGAAAAACATCAAAAGTGCAAATGGAGGCTTGGAAGACAAGTGGCATGCCAACAAAATCATTCAAAATCAAAAAATAAGTATTTTAGCTTGTAAAACGAAGTGAGGAAAAGTGCCAAATTCTGAATGAATGCCTATAAAGCATAGAATGTTTTAAGAGGTCATTTGTAAAGACAGTATAGTGAGAACTGGGGCATGCAAAATCAAACAACTTAAATTTATTTCTTCGATAATGTGACATGTCTTTTAAGTTTTGTATTATGAAACACCGTTAAATACTGCCATGCTATACAACATAGCAACAATGATTGCCATTGATTACCATTGCTGAAAAATACCTGTTCTTCAGTTGATCCATTTGCATAGGCTTCTAGGATTTTTGTTCCAGGTGGTAGAATAACCTAACATCATGCATATTACAATATATTTTTGGAAAATATGCAAAGTAATAGATGTGTGGAAATAATAATCAAGAAAAAAAGCATATTTCAAATCAAGACCAGCCAACAGACACATCTGCAAGAATGATTTTACTTACTCATTTCAAACATGAATGAGTTGCAATTCTCTAAAATTTACAAAAAGAAATAAAACCCGGCAAAAGTCACAAGCTGTAGAAATTTATATAGACAAATCATTTATAATACCTGCAGTTGCACCATGAAGATTGTATAAAGCTTCACAAATTGTGTATCATAGAAGTCCCCAAAATTGAGTGTTGCAACCTGAACAAAGAAATGCCAATTAAGCATGCAAGAACAAAATAACAAAAGGAAGAACCTTACTGCTACAGTAAAGTTAGTCAGAATACAATCAACATAGAAATAAAGATAACATTCTATATATTTGCAAGGATGAAAGCCAAGGTTTCTTAAGCTCACCGGTATACAACAGTACTTTCCATTCACATTTCATTTCAGAACAATCTCATCCTACAAAACAAAACAAACATAAATCAGTTTGAGTAGAGTTTCTGGATTGTCTAATTATGCATGCTAACTTGTAAAGTAGATAAAGATGACAATAAAGAGAACCACAAGGATCTAACAAATTTAGAGTTATAAACAATCTACTTACCACTTTTCCTGATACCAGTATGTAGATGTCACTAGGTGCATTACTTTGAATAACAATGTCCTCTTTTGGAGGGGAGTAGTTTAAGGAAAATCCTTAAACTATAGAAAGTTCTTTAAACTTTTCTCTTGTACCAGTGATTAGACTTCACAAAATGTATTGTACATGAAACATTATATACATTATATATATAAAGTAGGTGATGAATAGTGTATTGTATAAAACTAGGCAACTTTTTCTTCTGAATGAAAACTAGGCAAGTTGCTTGCAATAATTGATGTAAGGAACATAAAAGATCTTGCAAAAAATTATTTTGTTAAGTTATTCTCTTCTTCCAATAAGTCCTAAGAGCTAAACAAAATCATTCTAATCTATATATTCTATTCTTTTCTTATCCACGATCAATCCCACATGATTAGACAGCAATAGACTCAAACACAAGAAGCAAATATGTCTTTTGTTAAGTTGTTTCTATCCATCATTTTCCCTTATGTCCTCTTTCTACGAGGAACTATACTAATACGAGGCACTATTCTAATTGTGGATGTCAATTGTTCATCATATTGAACACCCTCCTCATTATAATTTTCTCCCACTTGCTCCTCATGTTCCTCTAGCTCATCTTCATGCTCACTACTTGATGAGTTGGTAATATTTTTTCAAGATGTTTGCTAGTTTGGAGGGTTTTATTGATATCACAAAGAGTTTCATAATTCGTGTAAATTACTCTAAAACATATGTTTTTCATCACTAACTAGTCCAATCTTTCGATCATAAAAATAATATAAAATATTACTCTATGTGTTACCAATTAAATCCTATGATTAGTGTTTCATTTCATTAAAATGATACTGCAAGTAGCAAAAACAACAACATAAATACCTGGTCCACCATTTGATATAGACACCAAGAAAATAGCCTAATAGAAAGCTACAAAGAAAAGTGTGTGGATGCTAGTTAGGATGATGACACAAATAACTGTTGAAATATATGAAAATATGTATCCCAAAAACACCATAAAATTATTCAAAAATATAGCTTGAGCAACTAAAAAATATGAAGATTCGATTAAAACTTACATAGAAATTGATTATGAATTGGTGACGTAGAATAACCAGAAATATAGTAAGTAGTTGTTAGAAAACAATTCTAAGTTTTTTAACGTGTTTAGAAAAGTTTTGAACAATATTTTTTATGATATTGGAATTCATGAAACAGTATATGCCTTTCATATTATGTATATCAGATTGTAGCTTGTCTTGGCTGGAGTTTTCCTATCATACATTTTCAGATAGAAATTTCTAGGTTGCTGCAGGTCTCAAAAATTTAATACTGCAGGGAAGGAAATGCATATTTGTTGTTGCTACATACATTGTTTTTTTAGTTAGTAGACTACATTATTATGCATGAATAAACACTGATTTTTAGTTAGAGAATTATTGATCAGACCGGCTTTTATATTAAAGCTATCAATTACTATCATATTCTGGAGTTGCATGCCTCCCAATTATAGGCATAGACAAAGAATTGATACCAAAAAAGAGAAATGAAACTGGGGCAAGTGACATACCTAAAGATTCTGCACAATTTGTGTCTTGTTGTCAATGAAGCCCTAATGAAGGAGGTATTGTCTTAAAATAAGACGAACTGAATCCAAGCTGCCTACAGATAATAAGACAATTGTTTTAGAATAAAAAAAGTCAAAAAAAAAATCAATAATGTGTAGCTCTAAATATCATAGAATTCAATCGCACTTACACAGGTAAAAATAAAAAGAATAAAGTAGTTTTTTTGGTAACTTAAAAGAAAGGAACCCTGATTTCAACGGTGATCATTTTGCAATTAAAATCTCATGACAAAGGATAGATAAGTAGGAAGGAAATGTGGTGGTGAAAGTAGGGAGAAATAATAGCATGACTATCAAGAATGATATTTCAAAAAGAAGGGAATCTATTATAGTGACAGGTCCCATAAGAGGTTAACATGTTCATGCAAACTACAAACCATGGAAAGTGGAAGATATGGGTATAGCACAGATTTGCTAAGATTTGCACAAGTAGATAGCTTCAAAGGGAGATAGCCATAAGAGGTTAACATGTTCGTGCAAACTACAAACCATGGAAAGTGGAAGATATGGGTATAGCACAAATTTGCTAAGATTTGCACAAGTAGATAGCTTCAAAGGGAGATTGACTCTGCTTAAGAGTTTATAAAATGAAATATGGTGTTTTTCTTGCAAAGTCAGTTGTAGCTGAAAAAGTGGGAGAATTTATAGTACAGAGTTGAAGAAAAGAATGCAAAAATCTATTTCCAAGAGATTCGATGAATTGATAGTGTTAAACAAAACAACTCAAAAATTTTCTAAGGATCCTTTCAATTCTAGAAGCAATAACCATACTAGTTCAGTGCTAGCACAAGAGCAGAGAACATCAATTGTAGCTTATGGAAAGGGAAACTCTAAGAACAAGTATACAGTTTATGGTTGTGGTGCAGGAGCACCTTTGCAATCATGTAAATTCTTGAAAAGTGATCAATTTGGTGTTTTGACCTTGTAATAAGGTTAAATAAGTTATTTTGTACACTCTTAGGTCATTGTAAGGTCACTTGGTGTTTATTTGGTCCAAAAAGTGCAACAAACTGTAAAAGGTGTAAAGTCGTCAACATAATTTGCAAAATTGTAAAAGTTGCACAAAAAGCAACATTAGGAATATGAAGGGTCACCTTGGTTTTGGCATTGATAGGTGGTTAGGAGGTAGTTAGAAGTTTAGGAGTCAGTTGGAATTCCTTTAAAAAGGCTTGTGTACGTTGTATTTGGTGTAGGTGATTGAACTTTTGAATCAAATGATGGAAAAACTCTGATTTTATACATATTTCTAGAAAAATCACTGTTTCCAGGCTTATGTATGGTCTATACAGACTTAGAAAAATGTAAGATTGATTGTGAATGTTGATGTTATCAATCACCTTCCTTTTGGAACAAGTTTCATGCATTTTGGTTATTCTTTGAGCAAGATATTGAGTTTTTTGTGAAGACAGTTCCAAACCCTCGTTAGGGTAAACAGTGAAGAAATAAAATTGTTTTCTCTCGTTGAATACATCTAAACTTCTCCATATTTGGTGAAATTGTTCCTTGTTGCATATATTTTCATATTCTTAAGGGTCTGAGTCATGAGGCTAAGCATTTAAGGTGTAAAAGTTGAAGACTTGACTGTAATTATGTGTGCACAATCTGAAACAGGGCAGTTAAGGGAAATATAACCTAGGGTTTATGTAAATATATATGAAAAAGAACTCTTGATGTTTTCAATAGTATATTCAGGCCTAATCTAACCTGTTTCAAGCATTGTTTGGGTTTGTTTGGGTGTGGAGGCATTAAAATCAATAAGCCTAGGTCTGCAAAATGTGAAGGGGACTACTAAAGAACAGATTACAGTGAGATTTATGAGTTTTTGAACGTATTTCTTAATTCCTTCAATGAGTCTTTTATTTTGTGAGGATGTTTGGAGATAGATGAAGCCATCACAGGACAGGGGGTTGGAATTTTTACAAGTTGTGGGGATCATTTAATGACTGTCCTGCCTGGATAGAGTAATTGTAGCCAATTTTGAGACAGTAAAAGAAGGTTTTGTATGGTTATTTGAAGAAATGTTTTTAATGAAGTTTAGAGGATGGTATAAATTGTTTGTGCAGGCATAAATACATTTGTTTGTGACTCTCACAAAGAGGAATGGGCTTGGAGGATGGAGTTGGCATAAATCCTAGCTCAAGTTAAATATTCCTGCAAGATAGGTGAAGAAGCAGTAGGATTTGGCAGGAATCTGAGGGGCTCTTTAAGCAGGCTATCATAATAATTAACTTCCTAAATCAACCTCTAATATACACACAAACTAATTAACTAGATCTATCATACTTGAAGAGCTTGTGAATGCGATTTCCAACTGTCACAGCCTTTATGACTGTATTGTCACTTCAAGACAGTGATTTTTCACAGGACAGAGTTTGTAAGAACAATAGTGAGGACATACGGGTGGATCAATCAAAGAGAGCAGTGATCACAACTCTTAAAGGCTTGAAGGGCAGACTTGGAATATAAATCACAGTCATCAAATTTCATGCAAGTCTTTAGAAATCAAGAACAATGAAGGAATAATTTGCAAGAGGTCTGTCCTTTAAGGTTGACATTGAGTATGGACTGTGCAAAGGAATGAACATTCACCAAGGGCAGACCCTTAGGGTTTTCATGGTTTTCATGACATGAAAACCCTATGAAAACCCTAGGTAACAATGCTTTTAAGTGTCACAATAAGGAAATAAGACAGTCAATCAAAGGACATCCATGAAGTAGAGGGGATAGATAACAGTCTAAATGCATGCATGGGATGACAGTATAAGTCATAAAAATGTATGAAACATGGACAATGGCTATGTGAGTTTTGTAAGAAGGAGCAAAGATTTGAAGTAATCAAATAGATCACAGTCATAAATGGATCATAGTAATCAGTGAAGATTAGGTACAAATCAAGAATAACGATAAGCAAGAATAGTGGAACCATTCAATTTTCAGACTGAATATTTATTATGGTAGATCCAAAAAAACATATGATATCATTCTATTCAACAAAGAGCACCAATTGTTACTCAGATTCAACAGATATAAGGCAAGAATATTAACCGCATTAAGAATAAACCCAAACCAAAGGTAATAACTTAAAACAAAACGGGCAAAGATATTGTTTTGGAAAAGTTGATCAAGGAGATCACTGGGGCCTTGCCATTCCATCTGCAAGCAACAAGTTGTTGTTAAGAGAAAACTATAGCCCATAGCTAGCAGGGCTTCTCACTAGTAATTACTAAGAGATAGTTCCTTATCCGCCAGCCAAGAAAGTGTGGGAATTGAGCTAAAGATTCCATCTGTGTCTTCAAGTTCCTAGCAAACAAGGAGAGTTAAAGCATATCTCCTAGGATTGCAAACTTGCCAGTCAATTCTAGGTCGGTTTTAATTGATGGTTTTGACTCACCTTTGTCCAATTGTTATACTAAAGGCATTTTTTTGTAATATTTGGTTTTGTAGACAGTCTAGTTATGTTATGTAATCTAGTTATCTGCTCTTTACAGCTCTTCCTGCTTAGCCTGCTTAGGAAAGAATTTGTGATTGAAAATTGCTTGTAGGGAGACATATTTAGATATGTTGTCTTTGATTGTTGTGATAGGAAGAGTTTACTCTGCAATGCCCAGTTTTTCACAGTTAGAATGTTTTATTTTGATTTACCATAGTTTTGTTTTTTTGGCTAGTTTCTATGCTTGTGAAAGATTTTTATTTAATCATCGATGATTGTATAAATTTTCAAAATCTTTACCTAATGGGAGCATATATATCTTTTTTCACAGGTCTTTCAGGATCTGGGATTGCACTCATTCAGCACAAAAATGTGAGTATATACCTATCCCAATTTTTTTATTCTGATCTTATGTAATCCAGAGACACTAGATAGCAATCAAATGAAGCAAATTAAGCAATCACTTCATCCCAGTTTTTTCGTTCTTATCTTGTGTAATCCTGACACATCAAACAAGCAATCAAATATTGTTGTCTGGCCCTCCAGGTATATTATTGTTTTCTTATTTTTCTGTACAAGCTTGAATAATGATATTGGTTACTTGGAACATGATTGTGATTGCCAATGTATTCAAACATGTTACATCTTGTGGTTACTGAATTGAGAAGAAACCAAAAGCTTAATTTTTATTTGGCAGATCTATACATCGGCATCCAACATCTTTTCTATGACCCATAAATTTGATCTTACAACATGAACAGTACCAAAGGTATTATTTTCCTGGTTGATGATGCATTTCTCTCCTAGAGTCATTTATTTGATGACTGATATATTTTAGACCTTTGTGAATGAATACGATGTGACTGAAAAAGATGTTGGAAAAGGAAGGTAATTGGCAGCACTAGAGGAAGTTGGCTTTCTTATTGGATTAGAAACAAACATGTCTATATATGTTCCCCTATCTTCTTGTCTTATCAATTTCATTGTAGTTGAAACTTGAACCAAAGTTCTATGTTGAATATAATGTTTGTGTTGCTTGATTTTGGCTAGTTATTGAGTTGCTAGAGGAAGAATAAAATATTAATCATGGTATTTTTGTTTTCTCTTTATTTTTAGAGTTTATGACTGGTTTCATCTTCTTAAAAAATGCATTATTCTTTATTTTTTATTCTCAATAGGTTCATTCATGGAGCACCCTTAGATTGAAACAAACAAAAAGTCTGATAAAAAACCATAAATAATTGTGAATTATAGCAATAAGATTAAAAGGAACTTCGACATCTAATAGCGATATTTGTAGGAAAGCTATGAATATTGCTCAGTAGAATGCTACTATGATTTTTTATAACAAAATGAATATTTTCTGACCGGTTCACTGGTTCTAACGGTGATATTGTGGAGATGGCAAGCTATGCACCCCCAGCACATAGTATCTCTGCACTTGACATTGAAGTCCTCAAGTTTAAACATAAAGGCCAAGTGATGGTGATATATGTGGTAGGCTATTAGCCCTGTATGCAAACATTTGTAGCAGCTTCACCTAATTCAAAAAAGAAACCTAAGCAATATAAGGTGGATAGGAGAATGATGCTAAGTCTATTTGTTTACTATATAAATATAAATTCTCTTCTTGGACTTACAACTTGGTCGGTGAATAGCAACACAGTATGGATCCATCTTTTTATGTCTGCGAATGCCATTTCTTCTACAAGGAACTCACACAATTCTATGAAGTAAGGAAGGAGTTTGTTACATGCAGTCACCTTTGTGCATTTTGTCGCTATCATTTATTAAGTTGGGAATGCCTTTTGTAATTGGATTTTTTTCCTTCCTTTTTTATTTGGTCGATAGCATCAGAAATTGTATCATCCACTTCATTGTTTAGCCAAAGAGAGGGTCGTTCTGATCATCAACTCACACCTGGGGGATGGTGTATAGGGACAGGCAATAGAGATCCATGTCACATGACAGGCAATCCAACAATCCTTAGACATTAGAAGGCGTAATGTTGAAACTACTTGCTCTTGAAAAGCTTTGGGAATTTGACTGTCTAGAGGAAAATTTCACATGAACAATGTCTTGAAGACCAATTTTTTTCTTCCACGTGTCATCGAAAGAGTTCCATTGTGGCCAGATCAAAAATCTAAAATTCAACTATGAATTTGCTAAAACTTGTGCATCTTGAAGAAGGCCTTAATGGGTACTTGCAAATATGATTTCATCCAATTTTTGATTTAAATTAATGGTCAATTAAAAATGTCTAGATGCCAAGGAAAATGAAACTTTCGAACCATGGAGACAATAATGCTAAAGCCGAAATATAGAATGCGCCAGCCGGGTTAACTAGATACAGACTTTTGAAGCATATTAGATCGAGTAAAAACCTAGCAATTCAGTTACTGCTAACAGGAAACATACCCTAGGCTAACTCTAAATAATACTCTGTTCCTTGGTCAATCCATTTTAAATCCTTGCTAAATGAAACATACCTGTTTGCTTGCAGACGGCCAACAGATTGGAGAAATTGGCAGTCCGGCTAGGGCATAAGATTTTCTGCAGATTCTGATCAATGAAAAACCAATACAATGATCTTCCCGCCACACCCATTGTTATAAAGCTTCCCGCAAAACCCATTGTAAGCCTTCTCGCGAGAAGAAACTGCATCCGAGAGGGACGCCGCAGCTGTAGCAGCAGACGGGAGAGCAAACTCACAGAACCATCGAAAAGGTGGGAAAACTATGGGAAAGAATTAATATATTTTTAGGGAAAATGTAGTATTTCTTTTGTCTTAAATTTAAGACAATATAAAATAAAAAAATATAACCTAAATATGTTTAATTTATATTGTCTTAATTTTAGACAATATAAAATAAAAAATATAACTTAAATATGTTTAAAACAAAATTAGTATTATGTCTTAAATTATCGTCTTAAATGGCTCCTCCATGTAGTAGTGCATGTTAGGCTCTATAGGGACACAAATACCTTGTTCTCTAGAACCACATCTTTTTCCACTATATCCAAGTTGTTTCATAAGTTCATAACCTTTTCCATAAAGATTTTTCATTTCTTTTGGATTCGGTGGTTGTTCATAATCAACTTCATCAAAGTTTGTTGTATAATTTGCTTCATTTTCTACAGTGGTTGAGGTGGATGCTTTCGAAGGGTCTTTCGAATTTTGTGTTGAAATTTCTACTTTTTCTTTTCCCTTTTCAGAGTCTTTATTTATGATCTTGTATTCACCCATTAATGTTGTGAAATCTAAGGAACCCCAATCATCTTCTAATAAATTTGTGGCTTCCTCAATATGATTGTCTTGCATGGGTTCCACTTGTGTATTTGGTATTAATGTTGCCAAAGGATTCTCCTTTCCTTTCTCAATGTTCAAACAACTGTTTTGTTCAGGGTCAGCTAAATGATTATACCCAATTTTTAATTGTAGACGTACTGCATTATATGATGAAGAGTTCAAGGCACTCCATTCATTGCATGGATCCATGGTCTACCTAAAAGAATATTTTATGAAAGATCACGAGGCTAACATGGATAGGGGTTTGTAATGTAACTTCTTCAACTGTTATAGGTAATGTAATCACACCAAGTGGTCGATTTTCCACATTATCGAACACACTAATAGATAAAGAGGCAAGTTGATTTTTTTATTTATCCATGCCAAGTCTATCCAAAAGGGTCACACTATACACATTAAGGGTGAATCCATTGTCAACAAGGGTTCTTTTTATTCCCCACCCATCATAGTTAGCTATTATCATGAAAGTGTCATTCTGTTTTTGCACTTCTAGCGAAGGTACTCATCTTGACTGAAGTTATAGCTTGAATTTGGGTTGCTACTTTATTTGATTGCACATTAGGGGGGAGGAAATTATTGTAAGGAACTTTGGATCATGTTATGATAATGAGGGGAGGCTTGAATAAGGTCCCATAACGATATCTTAGCAGGAATATTCTTTAGTTGTTCAACAAGATTGTACTCATTTTCATTGTGTGAAGGAAAATGAGGGGCACTAGGCAAGATAGGGTTAGGTAATGGGAGGGATGTTCAAGGTGTTTTTCTTGGTTGTGGATTGTTTATAGTGTTATATGTATGAGCAACGGTATTATAACTTGACTATTGTGAAACATTATCCTTAGGTGGGTAAAGGATAAGTTTGGGTTTGTTTTGAGATTGTGGTTGTTGTGAGGGTGGGTAGAGAATTAGAGGATTCTTAGGATGTACCACATGGTATGTAGGAGGTCTATTAATCAAGGGGGGTCTAATGGACACTTGTGCATTCATAATCTCAACGGTTTTGGTTTAATGTTTTTCTAATGAAGGGGAGTCTAGTGTCATATTTTCACCATCATCTAAGGAAGTCACAATGTTCTCATTTTCCTCCACCATGATATCTTCCCTAGTAGGAGAGTTTTTCAGAGAGCAACAAACTAGATTTTCATGACATTCAATGTTTGGTTCCTCTAAAGTGACTTCATCACAAGTAAGGGAGTTATCAATGGTTGGATTGTCTTGCTTATCAATGATGGGATTCTCTTGTTCAATAAAGTTTTCCCTAGGGGAATAGAGGCAACTAAGATTTTCATGACTTTCATCGATTGAATTTTTCAACATCTAAGTATCTTCTTCACAACTAGGAGAGGTACTAGGAGAAGAACAAATGTGATTGTCATCATTGTCCATAATTTCATTCCTTTGTCCCATAATGTCTTCCAAAATAGGATAGGTAGGGGAGGAAACATAAAGAAGGTTGTCATAGATCTTAAAGGTTCGATCATCTAACACCAACCTATCATCCTCACTTAAAATATGATTGTCATGATTCCTTACAACTGCATCCTCTTTCACTTAAACGTTCTCACAAGCAAGGGATGAATGGAAATTAGGTAGGGTGGTGTTTAGAAATGTGTCTATGATCTCGTTCTCTTATGCTATAATATCTTCCCAAGGAGGAGGAGGAGAAGGACAAGTAAGACTTTCATGATTTTCAATGATTGCATCTTCTTTCACCAAGATACCTTTGTCACATGTAGGAGAGGTATTCAGAGAAGAGCAACTACGATTATCATGAATGTTTATCATTCCCACAAATAGGAGAGATAAGAGGGGTTGTAGGTTTAAGGCAAGTGTCAACATTTTCATTCTCTTGCACTAAGAGACTCTCATAACTAGGAAATGTATTGAAAGAATGACTAACATGCCTATTGACTAACTCTTTCTTTGAAAACTTGGAAAAGATAGATACTAAAATTTGTGAAAAGTAATCTATACAAACTCAAAATGGAAAGAGACTTAAAATGTAATGCAATTACCTAGAATGGAATGCAATTTTGAATTTATAAACAAGGTAATTTTCTGATTACACTATGAAACAATATGAAAATGAAATGTTGTAAATGCCATTTTGAAATTTGGCAATGCCCTAAATGAAGAAAATTAAGCTACTGTAGTGTCAAAAAATGTTGTCGGGGACATTTCACGCTTGTTTGGGCCCTCCTTGTGAATTTAGGATTAATGTTGCCTTGATTTAGTGTTGTAATGTGGATGAAACATTCACATTAGGTCTTGGGCCCGTGTGAACTAATGGATTTAAATGGTACCTTGCTAAAGTATTGTGAAGTGTTGTAACTCACTTTCACACTTTTATAAGGTTTTATTAATTAATTACACCCAATAAACATATTTTTAACCTTAATCTTCCCTTGTTTAAAGTGTTGTAAAGTGTTGTAACACACTTTCACACTTTTCTAGGCTTGTCATTAATAATTGGAATTTATTATGCTTTAATTGGCCCTATTTTGCATCCACAAGCCTCATTTATTGCATCTTTTCGAGGATAATCCAGACACCAATCATTACCCAATCATAATTCAGGTGTTTTTGGCTTGTGTGGCCCAGATTTAGTGATCTAGGACTCATTCACCACCTTGGGCGAATGGGTCCCACCTAGGTCTTTTGGTCCCAAACTAGATTTCACACATTTCTAAGCACTTTTGATTTTTGGTCCCATACATTATTTCTGATGGGACTCATTCGCCATCTTGGGTGAATGAGTCCCATGATGGCGAATGAGTCCCATGTGGCCCAAAATTAAAATAAATTCAAATTTTTGGCAGGATTTTATCCTCCTAGATCTGATGTCGATTTGTAGTGTTGTAATTTTAGGAATTCTTGCATAATTGAGTATAAATACAAGTTTCTTTCACTCATTTTCTCCTAACAAGAAGTCAAGTGACCTAGCATGTTGAATGAGCATTCTTATAGCAAGTTTGAGTTCACAAGAGCATTCAAGTGTCTTCAAGAGCATTCAAGGGCAGATTATCAAGCATTTTAGAGTAACATTCAAGCATCAATCATCATGTCAAAGATTTCATATATCATGTTTGTTATTTTGCTAACAATTGTGATGTAGGGTTTATGATTCAAGCAAGTTTTTCATTCAAAATCAACATCATTCAAGCAAGAGTCAAGAACCACATCCATTGCAACCATTTCAAGAATATTTGTAGCACTTTATTGCAAGGGTTTGGTGAGTTGCAACATTGTTATTTGTTCATTCATCATTCTCCCTTCATATTTGATTTCATTTCAAGTATTGATTTCCAAAATGGGGTTTGACCAAGGAAAACCCTTATCCACTAACCCAACAACATTTTCCCCTCTCCTTTGTGTGTGATTTGTAGGGCTAGGTTGCAGATTTCCTAAGGAGAAATATTGGAAGAAAGTTGCAATTCATTCAAAGTTGTCAAAGTTGTCATCAAGCCTTGGAGAACCTTGGAGAGCACCTACAGGTTGCAAATTGAAGATTCAGATCCAGAAACTAATCAGGAAGGACAGAGTAGACAAAGAAGAGAAAAATCAACTTTTGAAGTTGTAGAAAATCCCAATTGGACTGATTTGCCACTTCTGGCGAATGAGTCCCAATTCCAGTCAGTTTTCAAGATTTTGCAGATTTAGATACCCTTTTGTCTAAAACCTGTTCCTG
Organism: Sequoia sempervirens; assembly: GCA_007258455.2. Lineage (NCBI taxonomy): Eukaryota > Viridiplantae > Streptophyta > Pinopsida > Cupressales > Cupressaceae > Sequoia > Sequoia sempervirens. The sequence goes on from VDFB02066458.1 coordinate 98,278, forward strand.
CACAGTTTTCGAGAAACTGGACTGATTCACCTAGCTTGGTGAATGAATCCCAGTCAACATTAAAAGAAAAAATTTCAATGATTCAGACTTCCATTCAGCCTTCTCTAGATTTCCAGGTGCACACATTTTGTTTTGTGTTTTTCTATTTCATTTCATTCACTTCTCTAGGTCATTTAGGGTTACTTTGCATTCAATTAGGGTTTTACATTTCATCTTGCATTTCATTGTCTTTTCCAAGTCTAAACTTGGTGGTGAACCCCTTATTAGATCATATTCAACCCCTAGAACAACCCTCTTGCAATATCTCTTTCTCCTTTGCATTGAGATCTCAAGGGTTTGTTCTTGAGTGAAAGTGAAAATTGCCCATTTTAGGTACCTAAACCCTAAAGGTGTGAGAGCAAAAAAATTTCCACCTTTCAGCTATATTTAAGGAAATTAATGAAACAAAAACACAACAAACTAAAACAAATAGCTAATAGCGGGAAACAAAAACACATAAATGATGTTTTTAGTAATGTAAAAGGTAGTTTTAGGTCTGATCTAGGACTAATTCGCCCATAGGGGCGTATGAGTCCCATTCAAGGTTTGTGAAGGGTTCAAATGCTAAAAAATACACAACACATAATTCTCAAAAAGTAGGCAAAACAACTTGTACTGGGACTAAATCGCCTAGAGGGGCGAATGAGTCTGAAATCAGGGTTTTTGCACCAAATTCAACAAATTATGATTGAATGTCAAGGCTTCTAATTTGTATGATGTCTAGAATAAGTGAAATTATAGATTTCAAGTGAAATTCAATGATGCAAGATGCAAAAATGCAACTTATATGCACTTTCACTAATGCAAGATTAAGAAACCCTAGATGCAAATTAACTAATGCAAGAGCTAATGCAAGGTTAATGCAAGTTAGATCTAGGACTATGATGCACTCCAAATTAGAAAATAAGGTGTTCTAAAAGCTAGGTTCACCAAAATGAAACAAATAAAATGGTATTCTATCTTTTGGGAGATGGAACTAAAGGGGGATTTAGGGACCTAGACTTATCTTTTTCAAGTTTCATTCAAGGAAACCCTAAAGATCTCAATCCAAGGATGGAATGAGGGAAATATATCTACAATAAGGCATCCTAGGGTCTGATTAAAGACTAAAAGGGGCTTCACCACCAAGCTAGGGCTTGGAAAGATAAGAAATGAATGTAACATGCAAAACCTAACTAGATGACCTAGGAAATGAAACTGAAAAATCAAGATAACAAATTGAGAATGAATAGAGGTGCACCTGGGAGAAAGATGAGGTCAAAACAAACTCCAAAACCCTGAAACTTTGTTATTTGAAGCTCACTGGGACTCATATGACAATCTGGACGATTTAGTCTTAGGCTAGGGTTTTCTGTGCAGAAATTAGAATCTCATAGTGACTGATCTGAATCCACTTAAATCTAGAAAAAAAACTATACTGGGACTCATACACCACAAGTAGCGTATCAATCTCATTCTATTTTTTTGGAGGTTCAAGATCTGAATCCGTTCTCCTATCTCTGCTCTTCCTTCCAAACTTTGTTTCTAGGTCTGAAACTCTGAATTAGGACCTATAGGTGACTTTCCGTGAAGGTAGCAACTTTGTGACAACTTGAAAACTTTCCTCTATCTTGTAACCTTGTCTTCAAAGGATCTTCAAGCCTCAAAGCACCTAGATCTATAACCACACATATAGAGATAAGGAAAAACTTGTTGATTGTTAGAGAATAGAGGTTTCCTTGGTCAAACCCTGTTTAGGTAATTAAACCTTATGATGAAACAATGAAACATGAACAATGATACCTTGAATGATGTCTTGAAATGTAGGTCTACAATATAACATGAAGTGGCCATGAAGAATGTAGATCTTGATCTTGAATTGGATATGAAACAATGCTCAAATTAGATCTTGAATGCTACATCACAACACTAGCTCAACAACATGCTTGATGCTTGATGGCTTTGACATGATGATGGATCTTGAATTGTTGCAACAAATGATGAAGAAATCTGCCCTTGAATGCCTTAGAAATGCTCTTGAATACTCTATGATTCTCTTGTGAAGTCTTAGGATACTTGACTCTTGATTGCTTAGTTGATGGGTGATCCCACAATAGTGGTTTACAATTTTTGGCCAAACTGGACAATGATTTTTTTTTTTAACTAAATCTTCACATTCGGGCACCTATAGCGATTAAGCCGTGAGGAATTTGAAGATGATGCAAACTAGAGTCTTGTCACATTTTGTCTGTAGACTCTAAAATATTTTTCAATTTTTTGGAATCAGTTGCACTCTTTTTCCATCTCCCACGAAAATTGGTTTTTCAAAACAACATTTTTAAAAAGTGGCGCTGCTAATATAGCATAATTTTTTTCCATGAAGGATAAAATTCAATTCTTTCAAATTTAGATTTTATCCAGATATCTAGTGCTTCCACTTTGTTAGATATTTTTTATTGAATATTTTTTTCTTTAATCAAGTTTCAAAGTCAAATCAATTACAATTCAGACATAACGACTAATTATAATGCATAAATTTTATTGTATGTATTGAAATTTTTTTTTTTGTTGGATCAAGGACTCCAATATCTGGTGCACTCATTTTTTTATTTTTATTTTTGATAATCTTCTATTTTTCCACTTGTGTAGAACAGAGAGTTTTGTTTGTGGTGAAAAACCTATATTTAATAAAACTTAAAAAATAGATAGATAATATAATCAAAACATATCAAAATTATATTCGTTGGATAGCTCGTTTTGAGGGGAACCTGATACTAGTTGGGTTTATGAGATCTCCTCCATTTTTCATTCTCAAATCGAGCTTCGAAGTGCAAAATTCTCAGCAATTTTGGTGCCTCAAGGGGTGAGGGTGAAAAAATGTGGGTTCGGTCGAACAAAAAAAATAATGTTCGGTCGAATAGGGGTTCGACCGAACCCATTCAGCATAGAATAAAAAAAAATGATTTAAATTGGGTTCGACCAAACATTCTAAAGATGTTCGATCGAACACCTTCTTTTAAAAAATAATTTTTAATATTAATATAAATATTAATTATATTATTTTTAAAAGATTACTTGAGAGAAAGATATGGAGGGAGTGGGGTTAGGCGGCAGGGTTTAAATTTGATGTCCATATGACCGTATTTAGAGATTTTTTCCATAGAATACAATCAAAATTTTAAGAAGATTGTATCAGATAAAAAGAGATATTTTGGATAGACTGTCAAAATTTATATAGAATTATAATGATAGATATGTTTGATTTATATATAATTTTTACATACACTAAGGTATATCATAATGTTTTAAGGGCACCCTTGAATAGATAACCGTCATTAAAAAATTTCTTGACAGGAAAAGTCAACCATCAAATTTAATCCTTGGTAGGAGGGAGATAATTCAGAGAGAGGGGGGGGGAGTGGGAGAGAG
>VDFB02066459.1:0-27814 GCA_007258455.2 Sequoia sempervirens
GAAACATTGAGATTATATTTTTGATGTAATATGAAATGTTGCGTTCTTATCTTTTATTATGTTGATTGTGCATTTGAAAAAATATGAAATTCTTCAAAAATAATAATAGATGGGATTAATATGAAATGGTCCATTCATTATTTACAAAATATAATAATACTTCATTCAAACATAAGAAAAAAATGCTAAATTAACATTTTACATACCGCATTGCAGATGCTACTAGCATAGATATCTTAAATACATCTATCTAAAAGATACCAAGAATATCAATCTCAAGGTGCCTATCTATTTTCAATAACAATTCAAATATAGACATTTTTTTACTAGCATAGATATCTTAAATACGTCTATCTAAAATATACCGAGAATATAAGTTTTGAGGCACTTATCTATTTTCAATAACAATTCAATTATAGGCATCTTTTTAACTGATAGACTACATATAGTGTGAGATTTGAACCTAAAATAAATCTCACACTTGCAAACAACTATTGAGTCATCAAAATAAGTTTTAGATGTTGTTTAATGGTAAAGGCCTTCAAAATATTAGTGAAAGCCTTCAAAATCTCCATTTGTAGTGTTTTTTGCTAATTTGATGGCAACTTTTATTTTCCATTTGCATTGCTTTTTGTTTTAAATTTGCATGCAAAAATTTCAAAATCAGATAATACTTAATTTCTCTAAGGAAAAAATCTAAATTTGTCTAAGTGAAAAAAAACTAGATTTTTCTAAATTTAAATTTCATTCCATTATTTAGCACTTATTATTAATTGTTTAATCCATATACTCTCTAATAAATTAGCATACATATAATTTTCTATCAATGTAATCCTTGAACCTCCTTTAGGTACAAGTGCTAGTAGATAGATGTATTTAAGATATCTATGCTAGTTTGTAAAAATACTAGCATACTAATGTTTAGAAAAATCTATATAAAAAATGACTAGAAAATACATAAATTTTTCTTAATATATGTATGTCTGTTTAATTATTTTTTTTTAATAACAATTTTTTTAATATAAAAAAAAAAAAATTATTCATCAAGATTCTCTTCAAAATAACAATTAATAAACAAATATTTGTACTTTTAGACTTTGATATATCAAAATACTCTTAACTAATTATTTTTATGACTTAAATTTTAAATTTTCAAATATTATTGAATTTGTTTCTAACTAATCTTTATATATTTCTAGTTAAAAATTAATATTATTTTAGTTTACATTTAAGAATATTTTATTTAATTTACATTGTTTAGAAAAGAGTATTTGGAAAACAATATGTTTAGTTAAGAACTATTTTATCATGCAAAATACTTAAAATTACATAACAATTATAATTTTTTAATTACTAGTTTTTTTTCTTTTTTCTTTTTAGAAATATAATAAATATTAAATATTTATATTTTATTTATTATTTTATTTATGAAATAGATAAAATCTGCTAAAATATATTTAAAATATTTAAAATTTTAGATATTATTTTATTTTTAATTAAATCTAAAATTTTAGATACTTTGATCATATATTTTATTTGTTTAGTATTTTTATATTAATTTTGTATATGAATTCTTTAATATTTTTCTATTACATTTTAACCCTTGTTGTCACAATAGTTATGTGTCTTGAGGTAATAACATATATAGATGTAAATACTATTACTCATATATATGGGCATATTATTATGTCAAGGGCAATAGAAACAGGAAAATAATCAAACATAACTAGAGCAGATATTGAGGGAGCGAAATGAACCATTATGGAACTAGTAGGAATCACCATAAGAGTATGGTGCAGTCATAGATAGAGGGTTCAGAAAGAACTGTCCAAACCGTGCAACTTAGAGTCAACACAGTGGAGATAATATAAGAAAATGATCTACAAATATGATTCTTTATTGAATTAGCAATCTTACATGCAACATATGCATCATGGGTGAATAATCAGGGCTCACAGGCTTGTCGCAAGGGAATTCAACATTACAACTGGCCAAAGGCCTTATTATAGTCCCTAAAGGGTTCATGAGAAAATCTAATTATCGATCTCTAACTTGATAAGTGACTTCCTATGAATTAAAAATGATTATAAATATGCTTCTCAAGCTCCAAAAAAGTCCACATTGGCCACAAGGGTTTACAAAACCCAATGAATGAAGAACTGTGAAGGTCAGCCTCAAAGTATGAAAAGATAATCCTTCGCGAAAAGGAATGACTTGTGAATCTCCAAGGTAGATCCCATTGGACCCAAAATAATTTTATGATGTCACATTAAGCTTCACAAGTTTTGGAATAGGTTAGCAGTAAGAAATCTGGACCAGGTTGACCCCAAATGTTGACTGGTAATTACAATGAAATTTTGAGAGTGAAAACTTTCAATAGACAAATGAAAATGATTTGAAATTTGGATATGTGATAGATGTCCATGTGTATATTTATATCCTAATCAGTGAGTTGAGAAATGATAATGTGGTGAAATGCGAAATGAAATGTTGAAATTGCAATTGAATGAAATGGAAGAAAAGAAATGTTTTTGGTTGATATGGGATTGCTTTACAACTAGGGATGCTTCTACATTAGACACCTGGGGTTGGAAGAAAAGTGAGTCTGTCACTTTCTAGGGCTAAGAGGAAAACCAAAACGGTCCACCTTAGCCTGAGAAATCCATGATGAATCCTCCATTGGTATTCCTTTCCACTTCACAAGATATTATTTGTATTGCTTGTTCCTAGTTCTTCTTTCAGTTATGGTATCCAAAATATGTTCAATATCCTCCAGCTCTTGATTTGGTAACTTCTCCCTCAAATCCAACACACTGCTACTACCACTTGATTGTCCCTCATGATACTCATATATGTATGCAATACTAAAAATAGGTGATATACCCAATATCTCTTGTAACTCCACTTCATATGCATTTGTAGAATCAAACTTAATTATGATCTTACAAGGTCCGAACTTCCTCATCTTCAACTTGTTGTATGTGCTAACTAGAAATATCTCCTTCCTCAGATATATCATCACTTCATCTCCAACAACAAATTCCTTATGTCTCTGGTGTTCATATGCTTTCTCCTTATACTTATTGTTCATATCCTCCAAATGCTTTTGGACTTGATTATGCAATGTCTCCATGAAATCTGCTAACTCTTTTTCCTCTACACTCCTCTTACTCTCCATACTGATATCTCTTAACTCTGTAACTCCTATGGGATGTACTCATGTCACAATCTCAAATGGTATTTTCCTTGTACTCTGCTTCACTGAATTATTGTGTGCAAATTTTGCTTGCTATAGAACTATGTCCCAATTCCCTGCCTTATCTCCAACCAAACATCTCAACAAGTTACCCAAACTTCTATTTACTACCTTTGTTTGCCCATCAATCTATGGGTGATATGTTGAACTAAACTTTAGGTCTGTCTTTATCTTCTTCCACAATGTCCTCCAAAAGTACCCAATGAACTTAGTGTCTCCGTATGAAACTATATGCTTAGGTAATCCATGTAATCTCATAATCTCCTTGAAAAATAAGTTAGAAACATACACAAACATCATTAGTCTTCTTACAAGGAATGAAATGCGTCATTTTAGAAAATCTATCCACTACTACCATTATAGAATCATGTCCTCTCTATGTTCTTGGAAATCCCAATATAAAATCCATGCTTATATCTTACCAAGTTCTCTCTACTACTGTCAAAGGTTTATATAATCCAGTATTCTAACTACTCCCTATTGCAACTTGAAAAATTCTACAATTTTGAACATACTTCCTGACATCCATATATATATACAACTAAAAATAATGTTCACTCACCAAAGCTACTATCTTGTCCACTCCAAAATGTCATACTAGTCCTCCACTATGTTTTTCCTTGATCAAATTCTCCCTCATTGAACTCCTCATAATACACTTGATTGATTTCCTTTGAACAACATACCTTCTTGAATGAAATAATCCAACCATTGGCTCCAATATATCACTATTGGTTCCTTACATGCTTTCCAATCTTCACCAAAATCTGCATCTCCCTCATACATGTGCTTCAATTCTTCAAAACCCAATACTTCTACCCTCATCTTTGTCAGTAAACTCCTTCTTCTATTTAATGCATCTGCAACCTTCTTTGACTTGCCACTCTTATGCTTCAACTCAAAGGTATAACTTTGCAAGAGAAAAATGTTAACATGTAAATGTTTATTTCATGTATATAGTTTCATCAGAAGAGAAAGAGAAAAAACTTCAAAAGCAAACAATATTGCAAGCACGTTGTAATGCACTCACATTATTTGAATGTAATCCTACAACACGAGCATGTTTCATTATAATGCATTCATGTTTTCTCTTTTATGGGACCAAAACGTGGAGTGGCCACTTTTTGGACCCCTATCTTTGTGTGCATGCCTTTAGGCAAGATCTCCTTTCAACATTTCCTTGGTGAAACCTTTATAGTTGCATTATTTTTATCTTTATGTCAAACCTTAAGGACACTCTATGAGATAAGGAATTGGTAAAATTGTTGGCAAATACACACACACATAACATTTACGTATGTACTGCACACAACTCCTTCAATGTATTTTTCTAACTACTTACCAAATCTCACAAGCCTGAACATTAACTCTTCAATTACTTGAATATTATATTAAATATGTTGACAATAACTATTTAAAAATGTTACTAAGTTTCAAAAGCAAAAGTTAAAGTCCATTCGGTCTTGTTTAATATTAACCAACCAAGACAAAACTTGGTTCATACTTGAACTTTCCTTTGGCATTTCTTTTGTGCACAACAACCACAACTTCAATAAATTCACTATCTTCTCTTTTTCTTTTGAATGAGAAAGCATGCTTAAATGGCATAATATAGAGGGTGAGCAAAAAGCTTGGAAAACTCCATATTTGTCACTTCCTCTGTCTCTTCCTCTTATTATACCACACACAAAAGAAGCATAGATCAGTAAACAAAGGGACAAAGAAGCTACAATTACCAAGGAAACAACAATATTATTGTCTAGTTATTCTATGGTTGAGTATGTTATTTATGTATCACTCATGATTTCCATATTTTTTAAATTTTATTTAGCAATGATTGCATTTCTTCTTGTTCTAAATTCGCCATTTCTAATTGAAGATTGCTTGTTGATTGTCTTTAAATTTCACATGCTCTTGTAGACCTCTGGATCCATACCATCTTTGGATGCATTATTTCTCAATATTGTCGGAGAATTGTTCTTGCCTCTAGTAGATGGGAACCACATGGTAATTGAGTGCAAAATTAGGACTATCAACAATTTTTATTCTTCTTGTTATTTTTTTGAGATGAATCCAATGACTAATATATATGTAAGGGTGCCACAAAACCTAGACTTAAAAAATGATCTAAAATGAGATTTGCAATCACATATCATTTTTAGCACAACACCAATATGAATGTAACGACTTCTATATTGCATCATGATATAAAAACTTGACTATTCAAATATGCGAAATATCTAATTTATTTAAAATATATTTCATCAAAATATAGCATCCAATCTTATACTATGTGCCATCGAATTGATTTGTTATATTTCGAGTTCCTTCCTTAATAACCTTTATACAATCTTCATTCTAAAAAAGCTTTAAGAAGAGAAATCATCTTCGATACAGCTAAAAAACACTAGTTCACATTACTTGCCCTTTTTGAGTGATTACGTACATTTCATAAATACAATTAAATTGCTGCAGAAGGAATAAATCTTTTTGCTCCTTCAAACGGATCCGCGTGATAAGGGTGCGGCAGCCGGGATTCGAGCCAATCTCCATAGCCTGCAATTTTTACTAGCAAACAGTTGACTCCGTGGCCCAATGGATAAGGCGCTGGTCTACGAAACCAGAGATTCTGGGTTCGATCCCCAGCGGAGTCGCAGGCTTCTTGACTTTTATAGTCAGTGTCTTTTTTTTCAAAGATATTCTGCTTTTACGAAGCCAATGTATATTCGTTTATTGCAGGCATTGAATCACACACACAGCATTTCCCGGATATTCTGTGCATATTTTTAATATTTTTTAAGTTCTTATTATGATTATTTCCTTTTAATATTTTTTATATTAATAAGGAGATTCTATGTTTCATACTTTTTAGCTAATGTAATGGTTTGGTCTTTGATTAGGTTTTATCTCATCTTGTATCTTTTCATTTTGTTCATTTTCTTCTGTTTGAGTCTTCTTTTTAATTTTATTTCTTATTTTTTGAGTTTTTGTTCTTCCCTTTGTCTTATTTTGGTGAGCTTATATTGCTTTTTAATTATAATTTTAGTTGCGTTTTGATTATCTTTTGTATTTTCTTTTGATTTTTTAATGATCACTGATATTATTTGTTTTCCTTGTCTTATTTCGCTTGTTCTTAATATTTTTTAGATTATTAATTTCTTCATTTTATATTATATTTTTGTATTTTCTTTATAGTTTTGTATATTTTTAGGTAGTTTTGTTTTTATATTTTCTTTCTTTATTTTATCTTGTTGCCTTGGTTCTAGTGCCACCCTTCTCTCTCCTCCCCCCTCCCTACTTTTTTATGCAATTTTTGGTATGCAATTATTATTTTTACTCATTATACTCTCTTCTTCATCCTAATGATGGATCAAAGAGTGTGATTCAAAACGTTGATGCAAAAATTCTTACACAATCGAATCCATAAATCAACTTGCAATAATCATAAATATATATCAGACAAATTGGTGAGAGGCGTTACAACGGGCATTTATAGTGGTATAGTGTGATGATTAGGTTGTTGTGGTGTTCTTATCATCAAGATTCAAATCCTATTAAGGGGATATTGTTGAATGTTTAAATTGACGATGAAGTTCTCATTTGTGACCTCATAAGATTATAACTTGGATCAAAAGTATTTACCCCTTAAAAAAAAGAAAGTGTTGCATGGAGGGTTTATACCCCTCAAACCTTTAGAATAGATTGAAAGCCAAGGAGAAGCTATTATGTATGTCTCTATGCTACATGCTTGCGTGGATGAGAAATCTCTCTTAGAAATCAAATCAATCCACCTACATATGATTGAAAGCTTAAAGAAACCAGATATCATCTTACAAAACACCCTTGTCAATGTCTATTCTAAGTGTGCAAGCCTAGAGGATGCCCATAGACTAGTGGATTCAATGGGTAGGAAAAATGTAGTTACATGGACTATCATAATAGGTTCTTATTGCAAGCAAAGTTATGCCACTAAAGGCCTAGCTTTCTATATATAGTAAAATGAGAGAATCAAGTGTACTACCCAATGAATTTATTTTCACCACTGTTGTATAGAATTGTGCTCAATTGGGGTTTCCTCAAAATGGCAAGGAATGCATGAGGAAGTAATAATGAAATTTGGATCACTGAGTGTGATCTGAAACGTCAAAAGAAAAACATACATAGTTTAATATAAAAGATGACACTTTACAATTTCATGAACTTTGGAAAACTCGTACAAATTACAACAAAATTTGAGATTGATTATGATGTTTTTTGTTGGAAATTCTCTTGTTGATATGTATTTGAAGTGTGGGAGTTTGGATAATGCACTCCAAGTTTAATTTTGTAAGTGCTAAACACATTGTCATATTACTTAAATTATAAGTCAGTTCCATGTTTACAATTTGGTTCGGCTTTCTGAAGTGGTTATTGGCATGACATGAAATCATGTAACCTCAATTGACGCAAGTTTGAGTTTTGCCACTAGAATCCAAATGATAATGGTTTTACAGTTACTAATACTTAAATCTTTTCTCCCTTTATATAAATCCATACCATCTTTTAATACAATTTTTAATACCTAAACTTTTCTCCCTTTAAATAAATTCAAACCATCTTTTTTAATATGTTGATCTCATTTTTGATTTTGCATACTTATTTCAATATATTTTCATAGATTGAATACAAAATTTTCATAGAGATACACCTTATTTTTGTCTATCCATTCAGGGTAGCTTAAAATTTCATTCATAGTCAGACCTTCCAATTAATATTGAATTGTGTAGGTCATCAAAAACTTTAAGCAATGAGATCCAAGATAAGTCACCCATTTGATTTTTAGATTTTTTTAAACTGTGAAAGTTAAAATAAGTGTAAAACAAATATTTATAGAAGAATTATTATATATGTGAAATATATTTAAAAATGTATGTTTACTTTATACATGATAGTTTACTAGTAAGTTTAAAATTACGCTAAAGGAATTCTTATATGAATCCAATCGGTTGATTTAAAATACCTATGGATGTCAAGGGATTTGTATAATTGCAAGATGATTGGGAATATCTTGTTTTTTCATCACTTTAATAAGTCAAAACCCTAGAAATTGCATCCTTTGTATTTCTCTTTTGGGGACATATAGTCGATTCTTATCTTGGGTGACAGTATGAAGGCATTCATGTGAGGAAAAGTGACGGTTTGTTCTGAGTGCCATGGTTGTTTTGAAGATGTGAGAGAGCAGTTGAGGTGTGAACAGAGAGATCACATTGCTTTGGCTTCTTCTCTTGCCAATAGAAAAATTTGGGCACAAGGTGATGTGTCAGCTACCTGCTTAAGGATGTGCATTCCATGTGGGGCATTATAAAATCCAAAAGGAAAATACTTTAAACTCCAAACACTTCATTTGGCCTAGTTGTAGTTATGTTCTAAGCCTATGATTAAAGTTTGAAACAAAGATAAAATGTGCATGCCAATACTAACAAATTCAAAAAAAATCTTCACTTCATTGGAAGTCATTTGAGTGTTTTTTTAATGATGTTCTACTTTTATGAGGCCAATTTTCTTAGTGTATATTTATTTATTATAGGAAATGAATAAGAAAACTAACACAATTTTGGTTGGATATTCTATCTATATGAAGCTAATTTTCCTTAATGGATACTCATTTATTACAAATATTGAATCATTCAAACTAGCACACCATAGGGTTTTTAAATCATAATGAAGGGAATATTCAAATTCACTTGTTTGTATATGCACTTTTTTAAAGCAAGCCCCAACTTTGTCACAAATGGTAGGGTGTTATTCCATAAATCAAAGCGAAACTATCTCCACAAGTTTTAGGAATGACATAAACCCTAATTAATCAAATGAAAATGAAGATGGGGAAGAAAAATTTGACCCCTCTCATAATTAAAGGTAGACTACATCTTCAACCTACAGAGTCGACCAACAACAATGACAATCATAAATATATCAGATAAAAACATTGTTGAGAGGTGTTGCAGTGAGTGTTAATAGTGGCATAATGTGATAGTTAAGTTGGTGTGGTGTTCTTCTTGCCATCAAGGTTCAAATTCTACTAAGGTGTTATTGTTGAATGTTTAAATTGAGAATGGCGTCCCCATTTGTAACCTCACCGGTTCATAACTATGGATCAAAAGCATTTACTCCTTTTAAAAATAATAATAATAATAATAAAAAGCATTGCAAAGAGGGTTTATACCCCTCAAACCTTTACAACATATTGAAAGTCGAGGAGAACCCATCATGTATGTCTTTATGCTATGTTCTTGCATGGATGCGAAATCTTTCTCAAAAATCAAATTATTCCACCTACATATGATTGAAAGCTTAAAGAAACTAGATATCATCTTACAAAACACCCTTGTTAATGTCTATGCCAAGTGTGGAAGCCTGGAGGATGCCCACATACTAGTAGATTCAATGCATAAGTGAAATGTAGTTACATGGACTATCATAATAGGTGCTTATTGCAAGCAAGGTTATTCTAATAAAGGTATGACTTTGTATAGTAAAATGGGAGAATCGGGTGTAATACCCAATGAATTTATTTTCACCATTGTTGTATAGAATTGTGCCCAATTGGGGTATCTTAAAAATGGAAAGAAACTACATGAGAAAATAATAACCAAATTTGGATCACTAAGTGTGATCCAAAATGTCGAAAGAAAAACATACATAATTTATTCCAAAATCTGGCACTCTACAATTTCATGGGTTGTGGAAAACTCATATCAGTTACAACCAAATTCTAGTTTGATTATGATGTTTTTGTTGGAAAATCTCTTGTTGATTTGTATTTGAAGTGTGGGAGTTTGTATAATGTACGATAAGTTTATTTTTGTAAGTGCTAAACACATTGTCATATTACTTAAATTATAAGTTAGTTTCATGTTTACAGTTTGGTTCGGCTTTCCAAAGTGATTACTGACATGAAATGAAGTAAACTCAACCAATGCAAGTTTGAGTTTTCCACCAACATATAGATGATAACAATTTTACAATTACTAATACTTAAATCTTTTCTTACTAATACTTCAATATCTTCTCCCTTTATATAAATCCATACCATCTTTTAATAATTTTTAATACTTAAATGTTTCTCCCTTTTAAATAAATTCATACCATCTTTTTAATATGTTGAGCTCTTTTCTATTTTTTCATAATTATTTCAATATATTTTCATAGATTGAATATAAAACTTTTCACAAAGCTACACATTAATTTTGTTCATCCATTAAGGATAGCTTAAATTTTCATTCATAGTCAAACCTTCCAATTAATATTGATTTTTGTAGGTCGTCAAAAAGTTTAAGCAATAAGATCTAAAAATAAGTCACCCATTTGATTTTTTTAGCCATGAAAGTTAAAATAAGTGTAAAACAAATATTTATAGAAGAATTATTATATATGTGAAATGTATTTAAAAAATTATGTTTACATTATACAAGATAATTTATTAGTACATGTTTAAAAAATTATCAAGCTAAAGGCGTTCTTATACGAATCTAAACAGTCGATTTAACATATCTATGGATGTCAAGGAATTTTTATAATTGCAAGATGATCAAGAATATATCGAGTTTGTTCATCACTTTACCAAGTCAAAAACCTAGAAATTGCATCCTCCATATTTCTCTTTTGGGGACATATAGTTGATTCTTATCTTGGGCGATAGTATGAAGGCATTCGTGTGAGGAAAAGCAAGGGTTTGTTCTGAGTTCCATCATTGTTTTTGAAATGTGAGAGCATTTGAGTTGTGAACAAGTGATCGGATTTGCTTCAACTTCTTCTCTTGCCAATAGATAAATTTGAGGACAAGGTGATGTGTCAGTTTCCTTCATAAGGAGGTGCATTCCATGTGGGGCATTATATAATCCAAAAGGAAAATACTTTACTCCAAACACTTCGTTTGGTTAATTTGTAGTTATGTTCTAATCTCGTGATTAAAATTTGAAGCAAAGATAAAATGTACATGCCAATATTAATGTTAGAATTGTGAAAAACATGAGTCACTGGATCAAACAACAAACAAAGACACCTTCCACACAAGAGAGTTTCAAACAATATATGCAATATTCTTCAACAAGAAAAAGCTATAGAATGCAAGAGACTATCAAATGATAATGAAAGCTCAAGAGATAATACAATGAGGGTTGAGTGCTTATAAAAGAAAAAACCCTAAATGAGAAAGGGATTAGATCATGACAAGTGTCAACATCTCATGCAATGAGACATAATGACCTAATAATATTCAACTAATAAAACCATAAAAGCACTCCTAAGTTTAGCTTAAATGTGTAAGAATAAATTAGAATAATAATTAATTAAAGATTAATTAATTATTAGCTAATGCATGATTACTCTAACAATTAACATATTAAAAAAAATTATTGCTTCATTAGAAGTCATTTCTTCCCTCAATTAACTTTACTTTTATATTACCAAAAATTTAAAAAATTCCTTCATGGAATAGCATCAACCATTCCCCCCCAACTTGAGTCATTCTCTTGATGACAATTGTTGACTCTTTTGGACTAATTTCTCAAGTTGTTAGTGTGACTGATTCTAATTCTATTGTTGAATTATCAATATTTTGTTATAGTCTTTTATTTAGCAAACTATATTTCTTCCTTACATATCAAAGGCAAACATGTTCCTTTTTTTTTTCTATTAGTTGGACTTAAAAATGTGTTTTAGTCCTTTTCTTGTCATACTTCAAGCTAAGTGTACGTGTGCAATTGTTTGGACCTCTTAATGACAAAAATATGCATTATTTCTTTTTATGGTCCAGACTTCAGATTTTTAGAGCATGTGACAAGTTCATTATATCAAAAAACACCAATGTTTTAGAAATTAGATACAATTTTGAAATATACTTTCTTTAATTTATAAATTTGATGTATCCATTTTTCATTCAAATTGGTTCACTTGCAATATCATATGCACATATATGCAAAACAATAAACATATTTAATTATATGTAAACAAGGTATTAAATCTTTTACTTCTTTCTATAAAATATAAAATTAATGTGTTCATTGTTTACTCAAAATTATTCATTTTCAAATATAATATGCACACATATATAACATAATCAAAATATTGTTGTCATTTTTTAAAAAAAAACTCTCTTCTATTTCATCTTTCTATGTAAAACAAACAAATATTTCTAATTGTTTTTTTTGGCAATTCCAAGCAAACGTGAATTCACATTCTATTAGTTTTTAAAAATAATACTATAGTTTGCATAGACAATTTCAAAATTTTATTTTATATCTATTGCACACCAAGATGTGATTGCTAGTATAAAAGATGTGGAGAGAGATAATTCTTAATACATCAATTTTTTTTTTAAAAATTCTTGGTGTGTCTTTTACATAAAAAATTTAAAGATAGATACATTAATATATATGAAAAAAATATTACTTACATATATAAATAAAACAAACAAATATATGTGTTAGCACGGGTAGCAGAGTTGGCTTGGGTCGTGGGTTTGCTCCCCACTGGTTCTGGTTTCGACTTTGAGGCTTGGACTTACCCGATGCATGTGGTATGTGGCTATTGTGTGCATCATTAGGGGGCTAGTCTTGCCTTAGCTCGCCCTTAAAGGGAACACACTGCATTGAGTCGAAGGGACACCCTTGGATTAAAAAAATAAAAAAAACAAACAAATATATGTATATATACACACATTATTAATTAAGTATCTATAATAATTTTTAAAATAACATTATTTGCAAATATACTAGCATACTTATTTTTAGAAAAATCTATATAAAAAATGACTAGAAAATACATAATTTTTAAAAAATATATATGTTAGTTTAACTAAATTTATTTAATAAAAAAGTTTTTAATATAAGATATATTGAATTTTTTCTATTAATCAAGATTCTCTTCAAAATAAAAGACAATGTTTGAGCTTTGAGACTTTGATATATCAAATTTTAAAGTACTCTAACAAATTATTTTTATGATTTTAAATTTAAATGAATTTTAAATATTATTGAATTTGTTTCTAACTAATCTTTATATATTTCTACTTAAAATTTAATATTATTTTAGTTTAGATTTAAGAATATTTTATTTTATTTACATTGTTTAGAAAATGGTATTTGAAAAATAATATATTTAGGTACTATTTAAGAATTATATTATCATGCAAAATACTTGAAATTACATAACAATTATGACTTTTTAATTATTATTTTTTATTGCATATTTTTTAAGAATAATAAATATCAAATATTTATATGCAACTTATTATTTTATTTATGAAATACATAAAATATAGTAATATTTTATGCTATAATATATCTAAAATATTTAAAATTTTAGATATTATTTTATTTCTAATTAAATCTAAAAAATTTAGATACTTTTGTCATATACTTTATTTATTTTGTATTTTTATTATTTTTGTGTGTAATTCTTTAATAATTTTACATTACAATTCAACTCTTGTTGTCACAATAGTTATGCTTCTTGAGATAATAAAATATATAGATGTAAATACTATTACTCATATATATATGGATATAATAGTATGCCAAGGGCAATAGAAATGGGCATCTAATTGAACATAAGTAGAGCAAAGGGTGAGGGAGCTAAAGGAACCATTACAAACCTAGTAGGAATCACCTTAGGAGTCAAAGATGCAAGGGTATGCTTAGTCAAACCCTACTATAATTTGAGTTAAAGCATCCAAGAAACACTAAAAAATGGGAGGAAGGTGGTCCATCACCATGTAGGGAGGTTGAATTTTGAATAGTCCAAAGATAATTCAAGGATACATGTCTTGTAGCATAATAATGCTTGCAATAGAAAGGGATACCTTCACAGTCAATAGATTATGTCAAGGGTTGGTCAAACTACTTTCAAAATAATCTCATTGGAAGAATCTCTTAAAAGTGTTTTTTTGTTGCTATGTAAGAGAGTATTTTTATTAATATTCAAAAAAGAGATTACATATTCTATGTACAACCAGGTTCTTAGCCAAGAAAATCATTCCCAACAAACTAAAACGAAGTTGATTATAAAAAAATGGGGATAACCCATGCTACCCAACCCAACCAAAAAACACAATTTATAAAATTGCCTCATACCGTTGAAGGCAAACCCAAAACAATGTCATAATTGAGGCACTTAAACTTATACACCAACATCCTTTTACAAATAGATTCTAAAATCACCAACCCAGGAAAAATCCTATACTAGTTCCATATGTAGTCATTTCCTCAAAAACCTCACTCCCTACAACGCATGTGTCTAATGAAGCAACAGGTCGTCACCTTTAATATCCAACAAGAAAGGGTAGAGTTTGACTACCGCTCTCAGTACACTGAATAGGCCCAATTCCCTTGGCCTCAAAGTACCAACACTCAGCTAAGTAGAACCCACTACCTCATCAAGGCCTCCTAGCATCTCTAGCTTCACTAAGCTTCCTTGTTATTTGCAGAACCTCATCCTTTGGCAGTTGGAGGTCCAACAACATCACAACCAGTCGAGAAGATATGTCTAAATCCACTCGATATCTTTCATCCACCACTAAAAACTCATTCACCAACACCAACTTCATTGCACCAAATGACAAGAAATCACTCTCAAGAAGAATCTTCCTCAATCTAATCTCAGATACTTCACCCATAAAATCCATTTATCGTCGGGAGATAACCAGCCTTATAGGAGTGTCCATTACTCTGCCCACAAAATGTTCAATACTCACTAAAAGTGTGGCCTTTGAGATCAACATTTAAAGATCAGCTCATGCATGAGAAGGCTTACCAATTAAAATCTTGCCAAGATTACAATATTCATGTAAAACCATTCTAGATTGGGAGATCATCCCTTAATCTTCTTGCCGGGACATGAGCTGAGCATAATTAATAATTTTTCATAACTCTCAAAGCTAGCCCATGTGTTGAGATATTTAGGTTGGATTGAATGAAAAGACCCCTTAATTAATCTTTCCAAATGTCAAATTTGCTTGGGTGAAAAAGTTGCAATCTTAATACAACATTAAATTCTAGGCCCTTGCCTCTAAAAGGAAGGTACATGATCTGTAGCCAACACTCCCAATTATCTCATTGTTGTAGCAACTCCCAACATATACTCCAATTTGGTCAATAGAGTAGCGTCAATGTGCCACATGTCTTTGGCCCGAAACTAATACTGCCACTTGTCAGCCTCACACTCCTCTGCATCAAAGATCAAGAAAGGCTTTGGAAAGAGCACATGTTTTCCACGTTTTTAATGGATAAAAAACCTTTGCATGCTTCAATACCAACCTTAGCTTCCCTTTCTAGCTCTTGCAACACATCACTACAAGGGCACAAGAATGACTCTAGGGATAGCGCCCTGGTGCCACATGTATACCTCCTAACACAAGCTTAGCCACATATCAACTCGTCACAACCCCTTGCAATTGAGGCTCAAACATCGTGCCCAAACATACGAATGAGTGCCACATTTTTGGAAACTATTCATTAGAATTTAAGTGATTAAACCAGAGCTGCTAGTGTAAAATCCAACTATTGCCTAGGTTGAGTCTAGCAATTGTTGAAGCTCTCCCTATGTAACCAACACCAGCTTTCCCCTGCCACTAGGATATACCGCAAGGATCCTCCCACGACATCCTTTAACCCCTAAGAGAAGAGGGGTAAGATTGTTTCTTATACACCCCATCCGTACCAAGATTTTCTAGTTTGTCTACTTCAAAGTTGGATTCTCTATGAGTTTGGTTGATCGCATAACGCTCAAACTTCCCCAACATCTTGACAACTCTCACCACCAACCCTTGCAACTTCCAATTTGAGATCTTGCCTGACTTGAGGGCACTTATCACTTGAGAAGAATCACCTTCCAATTCATTTCTATTGAGACTTAGTTCATGGTAGAACTAAAGCCCCTATAGTATCACCTATAGTTCTCCAAAATTGTTTGTCCCATCTAGAAGGGGTGTCGCAAGTTCCTCCACTATAGACCCTCTTGAATTGTGAATTATGAAACATGAACTCAAACTTCTTGGATTCCCTCTTGATACCCCCTCAAAATTAAACTTGACCCATAACTAAGTGGGAGGTCTCCAAACTCCTTTGGCACGAAGATCATGCTTTCCTACTACCTCCTTACTACCAAATTTTGGGATATTAAGACCAACCACCAAAGTATCAATTTTACATCCTATTTTGTGAATTCCACTTTCTAAGGATTTAGCCTTACAATCCTATTGTTCATAATCTCAACTATGGTTGCCTCTACCTTGTTTTGAAAAGATGATGCATTCATTTCCTTGGCTTGGAAAATTCACCTATTTTTCTCCTTCCAAATTTCCCATATTAGAATAAATAGGTTGATTAGTTATATGCATGAATGCATTGCTTTCTTTTTAATACTGATCATGATTTCCAAGAAAGAAGTGATTTACTTCTTCCTCAATTGATTTACACATCACACACCATGACGGTCCTTTGTATCCCATTTTGCTAAACCTATCTACGATCAAAATCCTTCCCTATATTGCAGTCGAAGGAAAAGCTCCATCTTTCTAAAGATGTTTGTTGTCCTAGGATAACTTCCATGGGAGCGAAGTCCTCCCATCCTATTTTCCTAATATTGAGAAGCCATCCTTAGTGTTGTACTTCCCTAAGCTAGTAGCAGTCCAAACCAACATTTCCTTACCCACCTGAATAATTATGGTTATGTCCTTGAGAATTTGATTGTAACTATGAAATTTCAACAACCGAGAGATTAAACCTGTTGAAATCCTTCCATTACCATCTACAAATCCCATCAACATGGTTAACCTCCAAGTAATCCCTTAACTTCATTCCCCAAAGTTGTGAAAGAATAACTTTTGTGTGTTGCATATTTTCCAAACTGTCAATAATGGGATATCCCCCCACAAATCTTTCCAAAACAAAGTAGTTATACCTTCATGAATGTCCCAAGATAAGAACTTTGTTATTAGTGGCCTACATTTTTCCATGAAATTTCAAACTCTTGAGCTTTTAGGAAGGGTGGCAATAGTGACAATATTGCTCTCAATTTTGTTCCCCAGGTACTTATTCTAAATAATTCAAACCCATTTCGACTTACTCTCAATGTATATCTTCAAGATTAGCTTGGACCCCAAAGCTTTTTTTTCCCCCAAAAGATCCCTCAAACCAATGCCCTAGCCTCCTTTGCTTTACAGATCTTGTCCCATGCAATTAGTGTGAACTTTTAATTTTTTGAATTTCCCTTTCAGAAGAAATTCCTCATATTTTGGTTCATATTTTGATATGTCCCCTTGGGAAAAGCTAGACAAGACAACAACTATATAGGAATCATAAAAATAACAACCTTTAGCATAACTAGCCTACAACCCATGATAACCACCGCCCCTTCCATGATGACATTCGGTTGTTTACTTTGTTAACCAGGGGGTCCCATAACTTACTATTTCCCACACCTTTTTCTAAAGGTAATCCAAGGTATGTGCATGGAAATTGACCTTTCCTAAATCTTAGGACTCTAAGAATCTCTTGCTCTTTATGCGGGGAGGTATGAAAAAATACACTTCCGATTTCACTTGACTTACCTCTTGACTAGATGCCTCTAAGTAGAGATTTAGTATTCCCTTCAACTAGCAAGCTTTGCAACACTTTGCTTCTCCAAAAAGCATAGTGTGATTTGTGAATTGTTGATGGGTTACCATAGGCACATTGCTAGTGACTTGAATTCCCTCTAGCCGCCCAATGTTTTTTGCCATGCTAATTTCCCTTCCTAGAGTCATTGCCATGATAATAAACAAGAAGGGTGAGAGAGGATCTCCCTGTCTAATTCCTCTAGACACCTCAAAGAAACCTTGTGAGGTGTCATTCACAATTATTGAAGATCTAGGGCTAGCAATACAGTTAATGATGAAAGGTACTACTCCCCTTACAATATGGAACTCACAAAAACAACAGAGAATTGTACAAACCAAAATGCAAGAAGGAAGCAAATATTTTCTATTATCACTAAAATGAAGATGAAATTACAACATTACAACTGACATCACATGGGCTTTCTGATTACATAAATCTGCAAATCTGCAAATTGGAGCCACAATCTACTATGCTCTACTCCCCCCTCTATAACCCCCATTCCCATCATTTATTTGGAATACATAACTACCCTAGAATCTTCTAGAAAGTGTAACCCCCACAAGAAAATATATTGAAATTTTATTCAATTTGGTAGTACAACTTCGTGGGGTCATAAATTTTGATTTGACTGTTGGATTTTTAAGGGCTAATGAAAGAAGTTGGGTCCACAAAAAGCTCAAAAGTGGAAGTGTTTTTTTTTTTTTTTTTTTATTAGAATTTTTCATGTGCTTGGACTAAAAATTTGAAGCACTTACACAATGAATCTTAAAAAAAGTCAGTAATATGAAATATTTCATTATTTTGAATCTAGTTTCCAAATATGTAATTTATTCAAATACCTAGATGATAAAAATTAAATTTTGATAGGAATGTATAAAAACCACTTTTTAAAAAAAAATTACCATACCATGTACGTGTACAAACACCACTTTTTGACCTAAATAAAAGTATTTTTTCTAATTCCTTTTGGGGAAAGATATGTAACAACATGAAGATTGATGAGGATATTTTTTTGTAATTTTTTTTGAATATTTTGTTTTCATTGTGTAGAGAATTTTCTGAAGATTGATGTCATATAATTTTTTTGTAAGAAAATAAACCAAAAAAAGTTATTAAAAAACAAAAAAAACTTGATATTTCAAGTTTATGAACTAGTTTGCTTAGAAATTATTTTAAAAAAATAAAATCTAATTTTAACAAAAACTATATATTTGGAAACTAGACATCGTGTTTATAATGAGTTTTAATTTCATAGATTAATTCAGAAAAAAAAGTCCATTAGCTATATTGCCAAAGTTGGACATTTCTCTTGAACCTGCCTTTGTTTTTTAGTTGTAGGTCAAAGGCTAAGGGTCGGGTTGCCAAGCCTTTCCCGAGCCTAAAACTGAGGTAGCATGTGGTTTGGGAATTCAAAATTTTAAAAACATGTACGCGTTGTGAAACACGTGTTATTTATTTTTTTGTTTATTTAAAAAATTAAATACCTTTTAGAAACGCATACGCGTAAATTTTAAAAATTTGTACGCATTATGAAACACATGCACGTTCTTTATTTGCTCATTTATTTAAAAAATTAAATACCTTTTAGAAACATGTACGCGTTATAAAATGCATATATTTTATAACACATACATGTTTCTAAAAGGTATTTAATTTTTTAAATAAATGAGCAAATAAAGAACGTGCATGTGTTTCATAATGCGTACACATTTTTAAAATTTACGCGTATGCGTTTCTAAAAGGTATTTAATTTTTTAAATAAACAAACAAATAAATAACACATGTGTTTCATAACGCGTACATGTTTTTAAAATTTTGAATTCCCAAACCACATGCTACCTCAGTTTTAGGCTCGGGAAAGGCTTGGCAACTCAACCCTTGGCCTTTGACCTACAACTAAAAAACAAAGGCAGGTTCAAGAGAAATGTCCAACTTTGGCAATATAGCTAATGGACTTTTTTTTTTCTGAATTAATCTATGAAATAAAACTCATTATAAACACGATGTCTAGTTTCCAAATATATAGTTTTTGTTAAAATTAGATTTATTTATTTTTTAAAATAATTTCTAAGCAAACTAGTCCATAAACTTGAAATATCAAGTTTTTTTTTTGTTTTTTAATAACTACATGTTTCTAAAAGGTATTTAATTTTTTAAATAAATGACTCGTACGTGTTATAAAATGCGTACATGTTATAACACGTACATGTATTTTAGTGCATACCTGAAGCATAACACATACACGGTTTTTATTTAGGCTCGAGTACCCATTACTAAGCGCGTACACATTTTGTAATAACGCTTACATGTTTTTTGTAATGTGTGCATGTTTTTTAGTGCGTACCTAAAGTATAATGCATGTACATTGTTTGTATTTAGGCTCGAGTACCCATTGCTAAGTGCGTACACATTTTTTTTAATAACACGTGTTTCCTACAAGATTTTTTTAGCCGAAGCTTCCCCTCTTTGTGGACCCAAATTTTTGCTTTTACCCTTAATTTGGTAGACTAATTTGGTTTTCTGCCAATTTTTGGGCCCATCCAGAGCCTCTAAGTGCCTCAAATTTGACTTCAAAACAAGATTTTTAGAAATTGAAATTTTAATCTCACAAATGACAAATGATATATTGAAGTGATTTCTTCATCATTGGCTTCAATTTACCATTTTGGATGTTTGTGTAATATTTTGTATCCAACTGTGCATAAATGCAAACTTACTAAAAATAGTAATCCTACTAAATTTAGACCTTATTGAAAAGAAACAACATTTTTTTGGGTGATACAAGATTTCTCTTACACCCTAGATGCTCCTGCATTAGTTAAAAACCTAATTTATCCAAAAAAATTCAAACTCAAAGGCCAACAACACTTTGCACAAGAACCTCCAATCCACCCAATCATATGCTTTTTTAATGTCCAGCTTTAGTAGCATACTCTTCTTTTGGGTTCTTTGAATAGAGTGAATGACTTCTTGCACAAAATGATAACCCCCCTAAAAGTGACTTCCTAGGTACAAACCTTGATTGCTCCTCATAAATTATCTCTTGTAGGATTTTTTTCAATCTATTTGTTGTTGCTTTTACCATAATTTTGTAGAAGGTATTGTAGAGGGCTGAGTTTGAACTCATCTAGTGATGATGGTTTCTCCTTTTTAGGAATCAAAACAATGAAGGTATTATTCATCTCTTAGAGAAAGATTCTTGAACTCCTTGAGTCCTCTTTGGTGGCCACCACATCACAACCCATTGTACTCCAACATTTTTGAAAGAAATGAACATGAAACTCATCCGACCTAGGTTCTTTATCTAGATGAAGATGGAAATCTATAGTATTGATTTCTTCTATCATAAATTTGATCAATGACTTATTCTATCCTTCATTAACTAACCTAGGGATAACCCCCAAAATTTGATTCAATGAAACAAGACTTGATCCTCCAGTGTTATTTAACAAATTTTTGAAATGACCACTTCCTTGGCAATGCTCTCAGGGGTCTCCACATTTGAACCATTGTCTCCCCATAGATTTTTTATTCTATTGACTTCTCTTTGAGCTTTAGTGTTGTTATGGAAATATTTAGTGTTCTTATCCCCTTCTGACATCCAAGTCTCCCTAGATTTTTGCCGCCAATACACTTCCTCTTTTGCTTGCACCTCCTCATATTCTTTGAGTAATTCCTTTTCCTTCAAAAACCTTTCATTGTTCATAACTAAAGATAATACTACTTCATTTAGCATTGTTGGCTCTTCTTTGAGCCTGCACTTGGATTCAAATATGTTTTTTAAGTGATTCTTGTTCCATTCCTTTAGTTGTTACTTGAGAAGTTTCAATTTAGATACTACACAAAACATCTCGGTGCCCTCAATTTCCCATCCATTCCACCAAATGCCAAGTATCCCTAGAAGATCTTGATCCTTTAACCACATATTCTCAAATTTAAAGTGACACCTCACAGATCTCATTTTTCCCATTCTTTCCAATTTAATGGCATAGTGATCTAACCTTGATTGAGGTAAAATACTACCTTCAAAGGTGAACATAAAAGCTCCCAAGTCTAGTTTAAACAAAAATCTATCCAATTTTTTTGTAATATGGCTAAAACCCATCCTCTTGTACATCCACATGTACTTCTCATTTGCCATCTGAATTTCAAATAAATCATTTCCCCTTACAAAATTCTCAAAATCCACTTGGGATTGATACTTTCTTTGCATACCTTCCATCTTGTCCTCACTTTGTAGGATCACATCAAAATCACCCCCTAAAATACAATACTCAAGGAATACCCTATTGCAAAAAGCACTAAGCTTCGCCCATAATTCCCTCTTTTGGATGCAACTTGACAAACCATATATATTGATTAATGTGAAGACCAAATTTGATGTTAGACTTCTCACCTTGCAAACTATCCAATTGCTATTTCCCACTATTTTTTCAAGGTATACTACTTGGGGCCTCCAAATCATAAGCAATCCCCTGGAAGAACCTATTGCTTCCACTTGCTCAACATTCCACACTTTGTGTTTCTTTTTTAACACTACTACTTTTGTATTGCTTACTTTTTCTCTTGAATCATGAGGACATCAATCTTTAATGTCTCCATGTGGCACCTTAGAAGGTGCTTTTTGTTAGGGGAATTTAAACCCCTAACATTCCATGATGTGATCCTCATTACTCCCCAAGAAGGGTACTACCCTCCCCTGATCTTAACATCATGGTGAGTTTTTGTTGGCTCTCTACATCGCCATCCGTAGCTCTCTTTTCTATATTTGACAACCTACACTTCCTATTTCCTTCCCTACAAGTGACTTCCTAACCTTACTCCTTGATTTTATATATTGATTAATGTGAAGACCAAATTTGATGTTAGACTTCTCACCTTGCAAACTATCCAATTGCTATTTCCCACTATTTTTTCAAGGTATACTACTTGGGGCCTCCAAATCATAAGCAATCCCCTGGAAGAACCTATTGCTTCCACTTGCTCAACATTCCACACTTTGTGTTTCTTTTTTAGCACTACTACTTTTGTATTGCTTACTTTTTCTCTTGAATCATGAGGACATTAATCTTTAATGTCTCCATGTGGCACCTTAGAAGGTGCTTTTTGTTAGGGGAATTTAAACCCCTAACATTCCATGATGTGATCCTCATTACTCCCCAAGAAGGGTACTACCCTCCCCTGATCTTAACATCATGGTGAGTTTTTGTTGGCTCTCTACATCGCCATCCATAGCTCTCTTTTCCATATTTGACAACCTACACTTCCTATTTCCTTCCCTACAAGTGACTTCCTAACCTTACTCCTTGATTTTAGTTCCATTTTCCCCTGAGTCATCGGGGTGGGTGGGAGATCTGCATTATCTTCTGGCAAGGCTGACTTTGCTTCAAATTTTGATACCTCACTCCACAAATTTGTTAAGTGGGTCACTATTCTTCAAAGCTTGACCCTCACCTCACAAATTCGTTAAGTGGGTCACTATTCTTCAGAGCTTGACCCTCCAGG
This sequence comes from Sequoia sempervirens, assembly GCA_007258455.2. NCBI lineage: Eukaryota > Viridiplantae > Streptophyta > Pinopsida > Cupressales > Cupressaceae > Sequoia > Sequoia sempervirens. Next base: position 23,401 of record VDFB02066459.1, read on the forward strand.
CCATTGTTTTCATCATCTTTTATATCTAAATTTTCTACCTCTTCCTCTACAAGAGCTACATAGCTGCTTAGTTCACAACCAACTTCCATAATTTCCTCCAGTCTTATGACTTCCTCTCAGGTCCCCGCATCTACTTATGGATTTATGGGCCAACCTAGAATCCCTTATGCATTCTTTGTTGCATCTAAAGCCTCTTCCTCTTCACTTTCTTCCCCAACTTTCTCTTGTTGGGTGACCTACTCCAACTCTTGGCCTTGAGCTCCCCCGTCTAATGGTTTCACCTCACTATTCCCAAAACCACTTCTAATGCCAACATAGTGACCCCCCATGGGTCCAAGAACCCTTTTCAAAGAGTCAAACTTTGAAAAGGTGGGAATATTGCTAGTTGAGAGATCTCATTCTACTTCTTGATGCCACTTACCATTGTATGTGATGATCTCCAACACATCCAAAAGTGTGTTGTCCGGATTTATATCTACAAAGATTCTAACTTGGGTCTTCATTCCCCTAAGAAGTAGGGACTTTTCCACCCCAATGTAGGTGCTAAATTCATTCCCTATCAACCTTAAGACCCCCTCTTCCTAGTATTCTTAGGGTAAATTATGTGAATTCACCCATGCTTTCATAAATTGTCCAATTCATTTTTGTGTGGGTTTGAGTTTGGTTCTCATTCCTTAATTTAAAACCCTATTCTATCCATTTGCAAAAAAAATTCAAACATAATACTTTCCTTCATTTGTGACATTGGGAAAATGACCAAGAGAAAATTACAGTCCAAAAATTGATGCATACCTCTTTGCTCTAGTGTTTTTTCCACTAATCCACCATTCTCTTAGCAGAGCATCCACCCCCACCCCCCTTCGTGAAGAAGGCACACTCCTTCAATATGTCCTTGGAGTTTCGTAGGGATTTAGAAGGGATGACTATCACCTTCCCACTTCCCCAAGGTTTATTGATGTTGATTTGATGTTGATCCCTTTGCCATAATCATCAGGACCCCTTCTCACTTTAGATCCCTCCCGCACTTCTTCGTGATTCTGCAGGGAGTAAGGTATGTACACCTTGTATTGTGGAGCACGAGTTAGGTGCCTCCCTCATATTGGGAGTATGAGGAGTCTCATATACTGTAAGCCATCTGTAGACCCAAAAACAGATCGCCTGGTATCGTGGACTATAAAAGGACCTTTCCTTTCCTTTTTCTCCACCAGATTTTTTGGCCCTTGGGATCCTTCCTTTGCTTTGATTGGTTGTGCCTACATTGTACTTCTTAGGGTTCCATTTTGGAGGCTTCCCCTTCCAACGATTGTTAAAATCTACCAAGATCTCGCCATTATTTTGCCTCGAACACCCATACTAACCAACAGTTGTAGGCTTCTCAGGTGGTGGTCTGGTGGTAATTCATTGGTTTCCTAAGAAGAGGCCTCCAGTCGTTCTATTGATGGAGTGATGGATGCGCTCTCCTGGGATTCGGCTTGGTGAAATTCTAGTTTATCCCTGTAGGATTTGTTCCCTATGCGCGACCCCTATTGTTGGATTGGTGCCAGGGCCAACTGGGAGCCTCCATCTAGGAGCCATTATGAGGCTCCCTTTGATTTTTTCGTGCAGAGACCTTCCTTCCCAACGGGATGGAATTTGCACCGATGGTGTAACGATGATCCAAAAATTTATGGTTTTGCCATCTCCTCACTTCACCCTGGGCGTTTTTCCCCTCCAATCGCTTCTTCTCTGTAATGCATGCCCTCTATGGAAGCTTCTCCATCGACCATTCATGCTCTATGACCGCTATCCATGAACCTACGCTGCTGGTCATAGCTCACTTCCCTCTCAAATCTCTTAAAAAGTGTTAACAACTAGATATGAACTTATTTAAAAAAAACAAATTATCAATTAAATTTAAATTTACATAATCATAATATATTCAAATTAAATATAATATTCATCATATTTTGTATTTTATATAATATGTAAATAATATCATATCTAGTATAATTTTATATGCAAATATTTAAATTTCATATCATACATGATAAAAAATAGATTGTACATTTTATGATAATAAAATAGATGCTATATATATTAGATTTATAAACTAATTAGTATTTTAGATAAAGAGAAAATAAAGTTAAATAATAAATAATAAATTAAAGTATTTAAAATATCTAATATCTATTCTATTAATTTTAAATATGAATATTTTATTATTATCTAATATTTTTTTCTAAAATATCATATCTTGATATAATTTTATATTTATATTTATATTTCATATTATGAATTTATTTTATATGATAAATTTTTTTTACTTATTATATAGTAATTGAATGAATACTATATGTATTGGATTTTAAGCTTTTAAAAAAATTAAGATAAAAATAAATACAATTAAATGATAGATTATAAATTTAAAATATTTAGAAATCTTCATATTCATTCTATTATTATAAGATATTTTAAATATGAACATTTTATGACTATTTAACATCTTTATCTAAAATATTATATTGTGACATAATTTTATATGCAATATATATAAAGAGTAAATAAAGTTAAACGATAATTAATAAATTTAAAATATTTAGAAACTCTCATAATCTCTATTTTCTATTTTTCATCTTTCTTTTAATTCTATTATTTAGACTCAACATAATCACTAATTTTATATAAGGCCACCGTAGAGAATTAGTAATAAATTGCAACTAAGGTTCTATACTAGCCCAACAAAAAAAGGAATATTGCGGCTAATTCCCTATTGGGTTCTATAAGTAATAATGACTCCACTATAGGTATTATCTTAGGATATAAAATGACCTATTTGAATATGCAATCTACTTTAAAATTAATAAGGAGTTAAAACTAACTACACAATAATGGAAAAAGAACTTGTAGTAGTGTATGAAATCAACAAATTTTGTCACTATATCACTAGTTACCATGTCTTTGTTCATACTTACCATGCAACAATAAAATATTTGATGAAAAAAATAGTGGTTGGTGGTAGACTAATGTGTTGGTTTCTATTTCTACATGAATTTTGTATCACCATTGTAGATAAGTAATAATGAGAAATAGGGTTTCCATATTTTTCTATAGAAAAATCTCCACATTTTTCACCAAGAGAAAATTGTAGTTAGTGGGAAAATTCTTTCCTTACTCATGTATATCAAGATATCTCTTCTATACTAGCCCCAATAATGTCATTTGTCAAAGTATTCAAGATGAGGCCTTTAGCATCCTCCAATCTTTTCATGATGAATCCTATTAGGGGAATTTTGAATTCAAGAGGATAGCCTCCAAGACATTGACCACTAGATATTATTGTTCTATATTACTCAATATGCCACTCTATATACACAATAATGTGATCATTATTATAAAATGGGAAAGCCAACATGATCATAGTAAATTTCCTTCCAACCACAACTAGCATTGGAACCATTTGATAAATGGGTACTAGACTTTATAGGCTCCATTGATCCACCATCCAACTAGAAAGAGTACATATTGGTGTGCATAGACTACTTAGCTAAGTGGGTAGAAATAAAGGCTTTGACACATGTACGAGATGAAAAAGTAGTATATTTCCATTTTTTAATGTGTTTCTAGATTCAATTGTGTCCAAAAAAATTGTATCAATATGCACTCCACCATCCATCCAATATGGATACCTCCTACTCCGCCATCCAAATCACACTCTGCCTCTCTACCTCTACCTCCCTCCCTTCTTCCTTTTTCCCTCCTCTCTCTCACTCTCTCCTTCCCTCTCTACTTCTTAGTATCTCTCCATCCCTCCCTCCTTCCCTTTCTCTCTCTCTCACTCACTCTCTTAATCTCTCCCCCTTCCTCCTTCCCTCTCTACTTATCCATATATCACCTACCACTCTCGCTTTCCTTCCCTGTCTAGTTTTTTCTATCTCACCTCTCTCTCTCTCTCTCTCCCCCTTTGTACCTCTCCCTCCCTCCTTCCCCCTCTCTCTCTCTCTCCCTCCCTACTTCTCCCTCCCTCCTTCCCTCTTTATTTCTCTCCCTCCCTCCTCTCTCTACTCTATATTACTCCTCTCCCTCTTTCTATCTCTCCCTCCCTACCTCCACCCTTCCCCATCTACTCTCTCTCCCCTATCCCTCTCTACCTATATCTTCCTCCTTCCATACCTCTCCCTATCTCTCTCACTACTGACCTCTTCCTATCTAAGGAGAGAGAGAGATGGAGGGAGGGATGGAGAGTGGAGATAGAAAGTAGAGATGGAGAGAGAGGGAAGGAGAAAGAGATAGAGAGAAGTAGAGAGAGAGGGGGATAGTTGAGATGGAGATGAACTTAAAGAGGGAAGGAGGGAGAGGGTGAGGAAGGGAGGGAGAGATCGAGAGAGAGTGGTGAGATAGAGATCTAATTAGAGATGGAAGGAGAGAAAAATAAAGA
>VDFB02066460.1:0-27415 GCA_007258455.2 Sequoia sempervirens
GTCTAGGACTCGTCCCAGTCCACACCGAGTCGAGGAGCCATCCGGCAATCCGTTGGGCATTAGCTAAGCCGTGAGGCGCAATCCAAGTCCGTCGTCTACGGAAGTAGGCCGAGTTGCATTGGAAGCTAGGTGCTTAATGTTAGTGTTGCAGAAAGTGTCAAGGCGAGTTGGGACAACATGGTTCTAGCGTCAAGGCCGAGTTACTCATGGTAGCGTGGGCAGAATGCAGCATGGAGCATAAAGGAGTGCCGAGTCATGCCAAGTCATGGCGAGTTAAGGTAGGTTGTGCCAGTGAAGGGGTGCAACTCTACAAGGTGAGTTGGACTCGCCCAAGTGTTAGTCAGGCAATGAAGGTCTGCAGAGGTCATGCCGAGTCATGACATAAGAGTTAGTCAGGCTAAGTTGAAGAGTCTGCAACACAAAGTGAAAGACCCTATGGGCTATGAAGTAGTACAAGGATCTAAAGGCAGTAATTGGGGAGTTGGGATTCAGCTAAGTGGATCCCCACGTTCGATGGTATTAAGGAGGAAATTGGGGCCCTTGGCCATTCCTCGGTGTCATCCTACCGATGTCTGGGATTTGTACTAATAGCTTATATAGGGAGGTATGATCGTTCGAAAGAAGGAACATCATAGGGATGCAATCAAGTGCACCGAGAGTTCACGGCAGGATACCAAATGGTAAGGGTATCCCGTGCTCTTCCTTCCAGGAGCGAAACAGAAGTAGCTCCCGCCTCGAGTCAAGCAAGTGACTCAGGTGTCCGTTATGGTTATTAGGGACGAGGTAAGATCTCGTTCCGCCGTAGCTATGAAGAGGGTGGTTGTGTGGTAAACCCGACGTCCCGAACCCTGTGAAGCAAGTCACAGGGCCAGCATGAGAAGGCTCTCAGGGATGCTACCAAAGGGAGCTGGATGTTGGAACTCATCCCATGAGATGAGACAAAGCGAGACACAAGGTTGGGCGAGCTACATCTCCGAGTGTGGCAGTCTCATGTGAGCCTGGGGACACAAGAGCGAAAGCTAGTTCTCAGCATTGGGTGTGCAAAGTCGAGGAGTCGCACAATGTGAAGGTGTGCTCCCCGCAAAGAAGAGCTGGGCCATGTCGTGCAAGGCACACATGGGCACCACGAGTAACATTGAGGGTTGGTGTAAGCTTGGGGAAGATCTCAGTCCTCCACAATAGGACAAAGTGAGGTACTCAAGGGCCGGACTCATCCATATGGTGTACAGCTGATGTTTGATCTCAGAAGGGTTGCGTAATGCAACGTGATGCCGTTTGAAAGGTGGAACCAGGTCGGACTTGGGAAGGAGCTTAGTAGGTATGTGAGATCAAAAGTCAATAATCATGGAGGCAGTGGACCGAGTGAGTCAGGGATCTCGGGCTCAATGCAGTAAGGAGGAAGTCAAGTCCTCAAAGTGCTAAAAAGGAATTCATCAAGGAGTTTGACGTTGGATCCAGGAGTGCTCAGAGAGCCAGTCTGTGTGAAGGGCGAACTCAGAGTTCAAGGTGGACGGGTTAGTAATCAGTTGTCTTATGGGAGGCACAAAGGATGAAGACTCGGTGGAATCACCAAGACTGCATAGGATGCAGCAGCCGTTCAAGAAAAGTGAACAAAGTTAGACATGGTCGGACCATGCAAAGCAAAAGAGCTCATAGCAGCTCACAGGTGCATAATTCCGCGATGCACTTGTAGAAGTCGAGTGCCTTCCAGATGGAGGACTCGCATGCAGAAAGGCGTAATCTGAGAACTTGAAAGGGCTCATCCGCAAGGGAGTCGCGAGTATAGTTGAGCAGTGCCGCAGGTGGTTGACTTCTCAGTGAGAAAAGGGGCATTCGATCCGTGCTCTAGTCTAGCCCCCTGACAGTTGGTATCAGAGCAAATTAAGTTGGTCTCTTCTAATACCCCGAGTCGGTATTGGAAGTGGTTTGAGTTTGGGTATTCTTGGAGGAGGTTGGTTCCCTCCCTCCGAACCAGACAAAGTCAGCCGGTATGAGCTGAGTAAGTAATGACTTCATCGGAGACTAAGGAAGAGTCAGGCCAGGGTACATCCAACAAGGATGTCGAAGTCGCGAAGCTAATGTGAATTCGAAGAACAGGTTTGCGTATGGATAAAGGAGTACCGACATGGGTCTCAGTCCAGTAGTGCAGTCAAGTGTGCGAGCAGATTGTGTAAGCCATCAGGGCATGTTTCAAAAGTTAGTCACTGAGAGGTAAAGTCAGTGCAGAGCATCTAGAGAGGAGGTGCAAGGCCGGTCTAAATAAAGAGATTAGGATACAGAGGGGATCCATGGCCGAGTTTCAGTGCAGCACAGTTTTTGAATCAAGTTTGGGAGTCTGTGTATCTCTTTGAGATGCCGGAAGAGGATTTATATGGGGACCTCTTTCATAGCGCGGGAGGGGGCAATGACGGAATCGCGCCCCGGAGTTGTGCAGAACTTCTGCGGCAGACAAACATAGGCGGTTTGGTTGGTGTGTTGCTAAAGTGAAGCGAATGAAGGAAATCTTGCATGTTAAAGGTCTTAGTAGCTCAGTTGCAGTGAAGCAGACGAAGTGTAAGTAGTATTGGGATAGGAACCAATGTTGAGTTAGGTATTTCCATAGAGATGTGGATACCAAGTTGACATAGTCTGTCAGCGTAGAAGTCGGCCTAAGCAAAGAGGTCGCACCAGGGGTTGGAACCTTGGAAAAAGTCGCATCACAAGGATGTGCATCGGGGCGAGCCGGGCTCGTATCCCTCAAAGTCGCACACCAGAAGGGTGTACGCCGGATAGAGGCATGATCCGCAAACATAAGTGCAGTTAGTCAACCAAAGCAAGTGGTTGCAAGTGATCCTCAATGGTGGGGAGTTGAAAAGGAAGTCGACATAACCTACAAGCTGGGTCAAGATGTCGCAAGTGCTAGGGTATGTCTACAATGAAGCATAAGCCAACAGAGATCCGGACACGGTGGTAAGTGTTGCAGCGGTTTGGTGGATGTTCCCCTTAGCAAAAAGGGGTACCTGAGTTAAGTTCAGAGTACAGGGTGTAGGATCCTGACAGCAAGGTCAGATCCGAGGTGAAATCGATGGGGGACCTGCACAAGGCAGTGTTCAGGGTGTAGGACCATTGTCCGGGACATTGGATCCGAGGCGAAATCGAGTGGCGTCCAAGGTTGGAAAGATTTTGTCAATCGAAGCAGGCCGAGTCACAAGGTGGCGAGTCAGGCTGGAAGATTCAGAATAAAGCAATCAAGTCACAAAGTTAAGAATGAAAAAGGATAAAGGCTTCAGAGCTGAGCAAGGTCACAAAAGAAGATGTTGGTTGAGCTTTTGGTGCAGTGTAATGGGCACAAGATGGGTGTAAAGGTGTCAGATAATGGGCACGAAAGACATTCCATGGCAGCATTACGAGTACTCAAGAGAAACAAGGCGGACTCGAAAGGTGCACTCAGTGGTGATGAAGTATACAAAGCAAGGGTGTTGAGGCAACACCAAGGCAGACTCCGAGCAGTTTGCAGAAGTACACCATGTAAGGTGGAAAAAAGTACGACAGAGTATTGAAGGAATGCCAGAAGCAAGACGTGTATCGGCAGACAGAAGTTGTTAAGTCTGGAGCTGTTATGACAGGCGAGAGACTCCAAGAGTCGAGTGGGTGCAGGGCACGCCACGAAGCCGTGCTCAATAGGTATACTGGTCGAAGGAGGCTACGGTACTGAAGGGGCATCATGGGCAGACAGGATGGTATGGCGGATTGAAGCTGCGAAGCCGAAAGTCGAAGGCAGGAATTCAAGAAAAAGTGTCAGAAGAGTGGTATTCTGGTCGAGGGAGGCTAGGTACTGAACCTGCACAACAGGGTTGATGCAGTGAGCTTTCAGGGTATGCTGGAAGTGTCTGAGCAGTAAAGGTTGTCCAAGTATGGATGCAATGTTCTCAGTAATGAGGCAGCTCAGTAAGTTAGTCAAGGTAAGTTAAGACCTTGCAAAAGGGTTTGTAGTGTCAGCGACACTCAACCAAGCTTCACTTCAAAAGAGTCAGAGTTAAAGTCGCATTTGTAGATCGAGATAGGTCGTATAGAAGTCTTCATCCCGGGAAGCGGAGTTATGAATGGTTCCTAAAATTGTTATGTTGGCGTCGAGGGGCGTCACTTTTGACAAAGGTGGGGAGAATCTTCCCGGAGGGGCTAGAATTTGGCCGGTCTTTCAAAGGAACACGTGGAACTATAGTCGAGAGTCACCGGTTGGTATTTGAACCCTTGGTATTAGAGATTGCTGCCTTGGTCACGAAACGTCAATGTGAACCAAGGCAAAGTGTTAGCGGTGGTGGCCCAGAGTTGGACACAAAGGGAGTTTATTGAACAGGAACAGGACTTCGTCCCGAGGTCCTGCAGAGTCGAGGGAGCCATCCACGGCGATCCGTTGGGCATTAGCTAAGCCGTGAGGCGCAATCCAAGTCTGTCGTCTACGGAAGTAGGCCGAGTTGCAGTGGAAGCTAGGTGCTTAATGTTAGTGTTGCAGAAAGTGTCGAGGCGAGGTGGGACAGTATGGTTCTAGCGTCAAGGCCGAGTTACTCATGGTAGTGGTAGTCGACATGGAGCATAAAGAATGTGAGTCATGCCGAGCATGGCGAGTTAAAGATGGAAGTTGTGCCGGTGAAGGTGCACCCAACTCTACAAAGGCAGTGGACTACGCTTAAGTGTCAAATCAGTGATGAAGGTCTGCGAGAGGTCATGCCAGAATCATGACATAAGAGTTAGTCAGACTAGTTAAAGAGTCTGCAATGCAAAAGTGAAAGACCCTATGGGCTATGAAGTAGTACAAGGATCTAAAGGCAGTAATTGGGGAGTTGGGATTCAGCTAAGTGGATCCCCACGTTCGATGGTTTTAAGGAGGAAATTGGGGCCCTTGGCCATTCCTCGGTGTCATCCTACCGATGTCAGGGATTTGTACTAATAGCTTATATAGGGAGGTATGATCGTTCGAAAGAAGGAACATCATAGGGATGCAATCAAGTGCACCGAGAGTTCACGGCATGATACTAAATGGTAAGGGTATCTCGTGCTCTTCCTTCCAGGAGCGAAATAGAAGTAGCTCCCGCCTCGAGTCAAGGAAAGTGACTCAGGTGTCCGTTATGGTTATTAGGGACGAGGAAAGATCTCGTTCCGCCATAACTATGAAGAGAGTGGTTGTGTGGTAAACCCAACGTCCCGAACCCTGTGAGGCAAGTCACAGGGCCAGCATGAGAAGGCTCTACGGTGTGCTACCAAAGGGAGCTGGATGTTGGAACTCATCCCATGAGATGAGACAAAGCGAGACGCAAGGTTGGGTGTGCTACATATCCGAGTCAGGCAGTCTCATGTGAGCCTGGGGACACAAGAGCGAAAGCTAGTTCTCAGCATTGGGTGTGCAAAGTCGAGGAGTTGCACAAGGTGAAGGTGTGCTCCCCGCAAAGAAGAGCTGGGCCATGTCGCGCGAGGCACACATGGGCACCACGAGTAATATTGTGGGTTGGTGTAAGCTTGGGGAAGATCTCAGTCCTCTACTATAGGACCAAGTGAGGTACTCAAGGGCCGGACTCATCCGTATGGTGTACAGCTGATGCTTGATCTCAGAGGGTTGCGCAATGCAACGTGATGCCGTTTGAAAGGTGGAACCAGGTCAGACTTGGGAAGGAGCTTAGTAGGTATGTGAGATCAAAAGTCAATAATCATGGAGGCAGTGGACCGAGTGAGTCAGGGATCTCGGGCTCAATGCAACAAGTAAGGAGGAAGTCAAGTCCTCAAAGGGCTAAAAAGGAATTCATCAAGGAGTTTGACGTCGGATCCAGGAGTGCTCAGAGAGCCAGTCTGTGTGAAGGGAGAACTCAGAGTTCAAGGTGGACGGGTCAGTAATCAGTTGTCTTATGGGAGGCACAAAGGATGAAGACTCGGTGGAATCACCAAGACTGCATAGGTTGCAGCCGCCGTTCAAGAAAAGTGAACAAAGTTAGACATGGTCGGACCATGCAAAGCAAGAGAGCTCATAGTAGCTCGCAGGTGCGTAATTCCGCGATGCACTTGTAGAAGTCGAGTGCCTCCCAGATGGAGGACTCGCAAAGCAAAAAGGCGTAATCTGAGAACTTGAAAGGGCTCGTCCGCAAGGGAGTCGCGAGTATAGTTGGGCAGTGCCGCAGGTGGTTGACTTCTCAGTGAGAAAAGGGGCATTCGATCCGTGCTCTAGTCTAGCCCCCTGACAGTTGGTATCAGAGCAAATTATGTTGCTCTCTTCTAATACCCTGAGTCGGTATTGGAAGTGGTTTGAGTTTGGGTATTCTTGGAGGAGGTCGGTTCCCTCCCTCCGAGCCAGACAAAGTCAGCCGATATGAGCTGAGTAAGTAATGACTTCATCGGAGACTAAGGAAGAGTCAGGCCAGGGTACATCCGGCAGGGATGTCGAAGTCGTGAAGCTAATGAGAATTCAAAGAACAGGTTTGCGTATGGATAAAGGAGTACCGATATGGGTCTCAAAATTCGAGTACCAAAAAGCGAGCAGATCGTGTAGGCCATCAGGGCATGATACAAAGTTAGTCACTGAGAGGTAAAGTCAGTGCAGTGCACCTGGAGATGAGGTGCAAGGCCGGTCTAAATAAAGAGATTAGGATACAGAGGGGATCCGTGGCCGAGTTTCAGTGCAGCACAGTATTTGAACCAAATTTGGGAGTCTATGTATCTCTTTGAGATGCCGGAAGAGGATTTATATGGGGACCTCTTTCATAGCGCGGGAGGGGGCAACGACGGAATCGCGCCCCAGAGTTGTGCAGAACTTCTGCGACAGACAAACATAGGCGGTCTGGTTGGTGTGTTGCAAGACTGGAGCGAATGAAGGAAATCTTGCATGCTAAAGGTCTTAGTAGCTCAATTGCAGCGAAGCAGACGAAGTGTAAGTAGTATTGGGACAGGAACCAATGCTGAGTTAGGTATTTCCATAGAGATGTGGGTACCAAGTTGACATAGTCTGTCAGCGCAGAAGTCGGCCTATACGAAGAGGTCGCACCAGGTTTTGGAACCTGGGCAAAAGTCGGGCATCTTAGTGTGTACGCCGGATAGAGGCATGATCCGCAAACAAAGTGCAGTTAGTCAACCAGGCAAGTGGTTGCAAGTGATCCTCAATGGTGGGGAATTGAAAAGGAAGTTGACATAACCTACAAGCTGGGTGAAGATGTTGCAAGTGCTATGGAATATCTTCAATGAAGCATAAGTCAGCAGAGATCCGGTCACGGTGGTAAGTGTTGCAGCGGTTTGGTGGATGTTCCCCTTAGCAGAAGAAAGGGGTACCTGAGTTAAGTTCAGAGTACAGGGTGTAGGATCCTGACAGTAAGGTCAGATCCGAGGTGAAATCGATGGGGGACCTGCACAAGGCAGTGTTCAGGGTGTAGGACCATTGTCCGGGACATTGGGTCTGAGGTGAAATCGAGTGGCGTCAAAGGTTGGAAAGATTTTGTCAATCGAAGTAGGCCGAGTCACAAAATGGCGAGTCAGGCTGGAAGATTCAGAATAAAGCAATCAAGTCACAAACTTAAGAATGGAAAAGGATAAAGGCTTCGGAGCTGAGCAAGGTCACGAAAGAAGATGTTGGTTGAGCTTTTGATGCAGTGTAATGGGCACAAGATGGGAGTAAAGGTGTCAGATGATGGGCACGAAAGACATTCCATGGCAGCATTATGGGTACTCAGAAGAAACAAGGCGGATTCGAAAGGTGCACTCAGTGGGGATGAAGTATACAAAGCAAGGGTGTTGAGGCAACACCAAGGCAGACTCTGAGCAGTTTGCAGAAGTACACCAGGTAAGGTGGAAAAAAGTACGACAGAGTATTGAAGGAATGCCAGAAGCAAGACGTGTATCGGCAGACAAAAGTTGTTAAGTCTGGAGCTGCTATGACAGGCGAGAGACTCCAAGAGTCGAGTGGGTGCAGGGCACGCCACGAAGCCGTGCTCAATTGGTATACTGGTCGAAGGAGGCTACGGTACTGAAGGGGCATCATGGGCAGACAAGATGGCGCAGTGGATTGAAGCTGCGAAGCCGAAGGTCGAAGGCAGGAATTCAAGAAAAAGTGTCAGAAGAGAGGTATTCTGGTCGAGGGAGGCTAGGTACTGAACCTGCACAACAGGGTTGTTGCAGTGAGCTTTCAGGGGATGCTGGAAGTGGCTGAGCAGTAAAGGCTGTCCAGTATGGATGCAATGTTCTCAGTAAGGAGGTAGCTCAGTAAGTTAGTCAAGGTAATTTAAGACCTTGCAAAAGGGTTTGCAGTGTCTGGGACACTCAACCAGTGTTCACTTCACAAGAGTCAGATGTCTAAAGATCAGCATTTGTCGATCCCAGTGATAGGTGCGTAAGTCTTCATCAGGAAGCAGTTATGGATGGTTCTCACGTCAGAATGTTCGGCGTCGGGGACGTCGCCTGTTTTTAATTGGGGGAGAATGTCATACGTCTGAGGTGAGCGGTGCGCTCGAGGAGCACTGGAACTAGTCCGAGTGCGGTTCAGGCGAGCTGAACCCTTGGTATTGCAAGTTATGCGCGGTGCGAACGTCAATGTGTGAGCCAAGGCAAGTCGCAGTGGTGAGGCGAGTTGGACACAAGGAGTCTATTGGACATAGGGTCTAGGACTCGTCCCAGTCCACACCGAGTCGAGGAGCCATCCGGCGATCCGTTGGGCATTAGCTAAGCCGTGAGGCGCAGTCCAAGTCCGTCATCTACGGAAGTAGGCCGAGTTGCATTAGGAGCTAGGTGCTCGGTGTTAGTGTTGCAGAAAGTGTCGAGGCGAGTTGGGACGGTATGGTTCTAGCGTCAAGGCCGAGTTAGTCATGGTAGCGTGGGCAGAATGTAGCATGGAGCATGAAGGAGTGCCGAGTCATGCCAAGTCATGGCGAGTTAAGGTAGGTTGTGCAAGTGAAGGTGCGCAACTCTACAAGGCGAGTTGGACTCGTCCAAAAAGTTAGTCAGGCGATGAAGGTCTGCAGAGGTCATGCCGAGTCATGACATAAGAGTTAGTCAGACTAGTTAAAGAGTCTGCAATGCAAAGTGAAAGACCCTATGGGCTATGAAGTAGTACAAGGTTCTAAGGCAGTAATTGGGGAGTTGGGATTCAGCTAAGTGGATCCCCACGTCCGATGGTATTAAGGAGGAAATTGGGGCCCTTGGCCATTCCTCGGTGTCATCCTACCGATGTATGGGATTTGTACTAATAGCTTATATAGGGAGGTATGATCGTTCGAAAGAAGGAACATCATAGGGATGCAATCAAGTGCACCGAGAGTTCACGGCATGATACTAAATGGTAAGGGTATCTCGTGCTCTTCCTTCCAGGAGCGAAATAGAAGTAGCTCCCGCCTCGAGTCAAGGAAAGTGACTCAGGTGTCCGTTATGGTTATTAGGGACGAGGAAAGATCTCGTTCCGCCATAACTATGAAGAGAGTGGTTGTGTGGTAAACCCAACGTCCCGAACCCTGTGAGGCAAGTCACAGGGCCAGCATGAGAAGGCTCTACGGTGTGCTACCAAAGGGAGCTGGATGTTGGAACTCATCCCATGAGATGAGACAAAGCGAGACGCAAGGTTGGGTGTGCTACATATCCGAGTCAGGCAGTCTCATGTGAGCCTGGGGACACAAGAGCGAAAGCTAGTTCTCAGCATTGGGTGTGCAAAGTCGAGGAGTTGCACAAGGTGAAGGTGTGCTCCCCGCAAAGAAGAGCTGGGCCATGTCGCGCGAGGCACACATGGGCACCACGAGTAATATTGTGGGTTGGTGTAAGCTTGGGGAAGATCTCAGTCCTCTACTATAGGACCAAGTGAGGTACTCAAGGGCCGGACTCATCCGTATGGTGTACAGCTGATGCTTGATCTCAGAGGGTTGCGCAATGCAACGTGATGCCGTTTGAAAGGTGGAACCAGGTCAGACTTGGGAAGGAGCTTAGTAGGTATGTGAGATCAAAAGTCAATAATCATGGAGGCAGTGGACCGAGTGAGTCAGGGATCTCGGGCTCAATGCAACAAGGAGGAAGTCAAGTCCCTCAAAGAGCTAAAAGGAATTCATCAAGGAGTTTGACGTCGGATCCAGGAGTGCTCAGAGAGCCAGTCTGTGTGAAGGGAGAACTCAGAGTTCAAGGTGGACGGGTCAGTAATCAGTTGTCTTATGGGAGGCACAAAGGATGAAGACTCGGTGGAATCACCAAGACTGCATAGGTTGCAGCCGCCGTTCAAGAAAAGTGAACAAAGTTAGACATGGTCGGAATTCATGCAAAGCAATTAGAGCCCTTATAGCAGCCTGCGCGAGGTAATAATTCCGCTGATGTAATTTAGGAAGCCGAAAGTGCCTGGCGGAAGACTCGCGACGCGAAGGCGAATCCGAACTGAAAGCGGCCTGGGTCTTCCGTAAGGGAGTCGTGGAGTATAGTTGAGCAGTGCCGCAGGAGGTTGACTTCTCAGTGAGAAAAGGGGCATTCGATCCGTGCTCTAGTCTAGCCCCCTGACAGTTGGTATCAGAGCAAATTAAGTTGCTCTCTTCTAATACCCGGAGTCGGTGTTGGAAGTGGTTTGAGTTTGGGTATTCTTGGAGGAGGTTGGTTCCCTCCCTCCGAGCCAGACAAAGTCAGCCGGTATGAGCTGAGTAAGTAATGACTTCATCGGAGACTAAGGAAGAGTCAGGCCAGGGTACATCTAGCAGAGATGTCGAAGTCGTGAAGCTAATGTGAATTCAAAGGACAGGTTTGCGTATGGATAAAGGAGTACCGATATGGGTCTCAGTCCAGTAGTACAGTCAAGTGTGCGAGCAGATTGTGTAAGCCATCAGGGCATGTTTCAAAAAGTTAGTCACTGAGAGGTAAAGTCAGTGCAGAGCATCTAGAGAAGAGGTGCAGGCCGGTCTAAATAAAGAGATTAGGATACAGAGGTGATCCGTGGCCGAGTTTCAGTGCAACACAGTTTTTGAATCAAGTTTGGGAGTCTGTGTATCTCTTTGAGATGCCGGAAGAGGATTTATATGGGGACCTCTTTCATAGCGCGGGAGGGGGCAATGACGGAATCGCGCCCCGGAGTTGTGCAGAACTTCTACGGCAGACAAACATAGGCGGTTTGGTTGGTGTGTTGCAAGACTGGAGCGAATGAAGGAAATCTTGCATGCTAAAGGTCTTAGTAGCTCAGTTGCAGTGAAGCAGACGAAGTGTAAGTAGTATTGGGACAGGAACCAATGCTGAGTTAGGTATTTCCATAGAGATGTGGGTACCAAGTTGACATAGTCTGTCAGCGCAGAAGTCGGCCTATGCGAAGAGGTCGCACCAGGGTTTGGAACCTTGGAAAAAGTCGCATCACAAGGATGTGCATCGGGGCGAGCCGGGCTCGTATCCCTCAAAGTCGCACACCAGCAGGGTGTACGCCGGATAGAGGCATGATCCGCAAACAAAGTGCAGTTAGTCAACCAGGCAAGTGGTTGCAAGTGATCCTCAATGGTGGGGAATTGAAAAGGAAGTCGACATAACCTACAAGCTGGGTCAAGATGTCGCAAGTGCTAGGGAACGTTCGCAGGAAGCATAAGCCGACAGAGATCCAGATATGGTGGTAAGTGTTGCGGCGGTTTGGTGGATGTTCCCCTTAGTAGAAAGGGGTACCTGAGTTAAGTTCAGAGTACAGGGTGTAGGATCCTGATAGCAAGGTCAGATCCGAGGTGAAATCGATGGGGGACCTGCACAAGGCAGTGTTCAGGGTGTAGGACCATTGTCCGGGACATTGGATCCGAGGTGAAATCGAGTGGCGTCCAAGGTTGGAAAGATTTTGTCAATCGAAGTAGGCCGAGTCACAAGGTGGCGAGTCAGGCTGGAAGATTCAGAATAAAGCAATCAAGTCACAAATTTAAGAATGAAAAAAGGATAAAGGCTTCGGAGCTGAGCAAGGTCACGAAAGAAGATGTTGGTTGAGCTTTTGATGCAGTGTAATGGGCACAAGATGGGTGTAAAGGTGTCACATGATGGACACGAAAGACATTCCATGGCAGCATTACGGGTACTCAAGAGAAACAAGGCGGACTCGAAAGGTGCACTCAGTGGGGATGAAGTATACAAAGCAAGGGTGTTGAGGCAACACCAAGGCAGACTCTGTGTAGTTTGCAGAAGTACACCATGTAAGGTGGAAAAAAGTATGATAGAGTATTGAAGGAATGCCTGAAGCAAGACGTGTATCGGCAGACAGAAGTTGTTAAGTCTGGAGCTGCTATGACAGGCGAGAGACTCCAAGAGTCGAGTGGGTGCAGGGCACGCCACGAAGCCATGCTCAATTGGTATACTGGTCGAAGGAGGCTACGGTACTGAAAGGGCATCATGGGCAGACAGGATGGCGCAGCAGATTGAAGCTGCGAAGCCGAAAGTCGAAGGCAGGAATTCGAGAAAAAGTGTCAGAAGAGTGGTATTCTGGTCGAGGGAGGCTAGGTACTGAACCTGCACAACAGGGTTGTGGCAGTGAGCTTTCAGGGTATGCTGGAAGTGGCTGAGTAGTAAAGGTTGTCCAAGTATGGATGCAATGTTCTAAAGAGGCAGCCAAGTTAGTCAAGGTAGTTAAGACCTTTGCAGTATACTGCGTTGTCGACACTCAACCAAGTACCTACTCTATAAGATCGATGTCTAACGCGATTGGTTTCATCCTGATAGGCGCGTAGTCTTCATCGAAGCGCTATGGTTGGTTCGTCGCAGATGTTCGGCGTCGGGGACGTCGCCTATTTTTAAGTGGGGGAGAATGTCACAAGGCTGAGGTGAGCGAGGCGCTCGAGGAGCATTGGAACTAGTCCGAGTGCGGTTCAGGCGAGCTGAACCCTTGGTAATTGCAAGTTATGCGCGGTGCGAACGTCAATGTGTGAGCCAAGGCAAGTCGCAGTTGGTGAGTACGAAGTTGACACAAGGAGTCTATTGGACATAGAGTCTAGGACTCATCCCAGGTCACACTGAGTTGAGGAGCCATCCGATGATCCATTGGGCATTAGCTAAGCTGTGAGGCACAATCCAAGTCCGTAGTCTATATAAGTGGCTCGAGTTGCATTGGAAGCTAGGCACTTGGTGTTAGTGTTGCAAAAAGTGTCGAGGCGAAGCACGGTATGGTTCCCAGTGTCAAGGCTGGGTTACTCATGAAGCAGGCGAATGCAGCATGGAGCATAAAGGAGTGCCAAGTCATGGAAAGTTAAGGTAGGTTGTGCCAGTCAAGGGTGCAACTCTACAAGGCGAGTTGGACTCGTCCAAGAGTTAGTCAGGCAATGAAGGTCTGCAGAGGTCATGCCAAGCCATGACACAAGAGTTAGTCAGGCTAGATAAAGAGTCTGCAATGCAAAGTGAAAGACCCGCAGGGCTATGAAGCGGTAATAAGGATCTAAAGGGCGTGAATTGGGAGTTGATTCACGGTGATCCCCACGTTCGATGGTATTAAGGAGGAAATTGGGGCCCTTGGCCATTCCTCGGTGTCATCCTACCGATGTCAGGGATTCGTACTAATAGCTTATATAGGGAGGTATGATCGTTCAGGGAAGGAACATCATAGGGATGCAATCAAGTGCACCGAGAGTTCACGGCAGGATACCAAATGGAAAGGGTATCTCGTGCTCTTCCTTCCAGGAGCGAAACAGAAGTAGCTCCCGCCTCGAGTCAAGTAAGTGGCTCAGGTGCCCGTTATGGTTATTAGGGACGAGGAAAGATCTCGTTCCGCCATAACTATGAAGAGAGTGGTTGTGTGGTAAACCCGACGTCCCGAACCCTGTGAAGCAAGTCACAGGGCCAGCATGAGAAGGCTCTATGGGATGCTACCAAAGGGAGCTGGATGTTGGAACTCATCCCATGAGATGAGACAAAGCGAGACACAAGGTTGGGCGAGCTACATATCCGAGTCTGGCAGTCTCATGTGAGCCTGGGGACACAAGAGCGAAAGCTAGTTCTCAGCATTGGGTGTGCAAAGTCGAGGTGTCGCACAATGTGAAGGTGTGCTCCCCGCAAAGAAGAGCTGGTCCATGTCGTGCAAGGCACACATGGGCACCACGAATAACATTGAGGGTTGGTGTAAGCTTGGGGAAGATCTCAGTCCTCCTAAGTAGGACCAAGTGAGGTACTCAAGGGCCGGACTCATCCGTATGGTGTACAGCTGATGTTTGATCTCAGAAGGGTTGCGTAATGCAACGGGATGCCGTTTGAAAGGTGGAACCAGGTCAGACTTGGGAAGGAGCTTAGTAGGTATGTGAGATCAAAAGTCAATAATCATGGAGGCAGTGGACCGAGTGAGTCAGGGATCTCGGGCTCAATGCAAGAAGGAGGAAGTCAAGTCCTCAAAGAGCTAAAAAGGAATTCATCAAGGAGTTGACGCTGGATCCAGGAGTGCTCAGAGAGCCAGTCTGTGTGAAGGGTAAACTCAGAGTTCAAGGTGGACGGGTTAGTAATCAGTTGTCTTATGGGAGGCACAAAGGATGAAGACTCGGTGGAATCACCAAGACTGCATTGGATGCAGCCGCCGTTCAAGAAAAGTGAACAAAGTTAGACATGGTCGGACCATGCAAAGCAAAAGAGCTCATAGTAGCTCGCAGGTGCATAATTCCGCGATGCACTTGTAGAAGTCGAGTGCCTTCCAGATGGAGGACTCGCATGCAGAAAGGCGTAATCTGAGAACTTGAAAGGGCTCGTCCGCAAGGGAGTCGCGAGTATAGTTGAGCGATTTTTAGCACAAAGGTTGGTCGAGGAAATAGGGCGATTACGATCGCGGGTAGCTCTAGGCTGGCGGAGTGTGGCCCGATCCACATGTGGTCAATGTACGAAAGTGACATTACTTTTTGTTGAGTGGTTAATTCAAGAATAAGCCAAAAGGAATTTGGAGGCGCGGCATGTAACTAAACAAAGAATAAACCCCCGTTGTTGGGGGGCTGTTAATGTGCATAAATTTTATTATCCTTTGCAAACTAGAGCTCTCTTGATTAGGTGTGCAAGCGAAAGTTTATACACTCTCACGTTCACAAATTCTCATCTTCTTTTTCATGGGAGAATTTTATATTATTCATGAATTCATGTTGTTATCTATTATGAGAGCATGAGTTTATGCAAATATCTCATTGGTTAAGAGTTAAGAACTAGGAGGTATCCATTCCACCAAAATTGCATCAGACACAATCTCAATCTCATTCTTTATATCATATATTTTTAGTTTTGAATCTTGATGGATGACATAATCAAGGAACATACCATCACTCTCATCAATTGTGCTCAACCAATTGAACTACAACCCTCTAATAAAGAGAGTCTGTATATCATATATCTTGAGTTTATACTAATATCGTGTTAGTTAAGACTTAAGAATTGAGGTATCCATTCCACCAAAGTTGTTTGAGGTACAATCTTAATCTCATTCTTTATATTATATCTCTTGAGTTTTGAATCTTGGCAGATGACATAATCAAGTATCATATTGTCACCCCCATTAATTATGCTCAACCAATTGAACTACAACCCTCTGATAAAGAGAGCCTTTATATCATATATCTTGAGTTTATGTTAATATCTCGTTGGTTAAGAGTTAAGAACTTAGAACCTGTATTCATTCCACCAAAGTTACATGCAGCGCAATCTCAACCTCATTCTTTATATCATATCTCTTGAGTTTTGAATCTTGGGCGGGTGGCATAATCAAGGATCATATTATCACCCTCATCAATTGTGCTTAACCAATTGAGCTACAACTGTTTGGTAAAGAGATTATTTGATCTATAAATGGATTAGGAAATGATTTTTTCTTGAAATAGAAGAGTTTTAAGTTTTTGAGTGAAACTATTAGTTTTAGTGGAGCACAATTATGTAATTCGTATTGTGGTTTTGTAACTATTACGATGATTATGATACTGTAGGTCTACGAAGAATAAAAGTTTATTTATTGAAATGAAGGGGAAATAGGTGAGGTAAGTTTTGAATGGGGGTAATGTACCTATTTCCCTACTTTCATTAGGAAAAAGAGACCCTCTAGGAAAGATTGAATTTCAACCCTTAGGTGAGCCAATCTTAATGGAGATCTTGTTGTTTACTTTATGATTGAGGACGGGGCAAATCAACCTGAAATGCACTTTTCAGAAATAAATGAAAAATACCAAATGAATGTAATTATGCAATGTAAAACATGAATCGTCCATTTAAAACCTTAATCTATCAGAATCTACAAACTTCTGACAGATCTAAGAAGAGTATATATCAATTTATGCACTTGTCACCAAAGACCTCTGTTGAGTGTCCTCCTAGGAAAAAATCACCCTAGGGTGAATGGATCTTGCTACAGGGATTCAAAATATTTTTTCACAGTCCTCTAATCATGGATCTGCACTCCTGATTCCTTCAAATTTCATAGTCGAAAAGTTAAAATTAAATTATACAAGTGAGTTTTTGTGGCTTGAAAACTTTGATGAGAACTTTGACAACTTTGCAAAATTGCACTTTTGATCAATCTTCAACTCTTCTCCTACAAATCTACAAACGTAAAGGGAGGGATTTTTATTTTTTTTTGGTGAATGGGGGTTTTCCTTGGTCAAACCCCGTTTTGGTAATTAAACCTTGAAATGAAATGAAACATGAATGGAAGGAATGATGAATGAACAATGCTATGTTGCAACTCACCAAACCCTTGAATAGAGATCCTTGAAGGACTAAAACCTAACACAAATCTCCAATGTCTTGATCTTGCATGAAATGAATTAATTGGATGTTGATCTTGATGCTTGAGTTTTGACTTGAATGCTTGAAACCTACATCACAATGTTAGCTCCAAAAACATGCATGAATGAAGATAACTTTGAC
Organism: Sequoia sempervirens; assembly: GCA_007258455.2. NCBI lineage: Eukaryota > Viridiplantae > Streptophyta > Pinopsida > Cupressales > Cupressaceae > Sequoia > Sequoia sempervirens. The sequence goes on from VDFB02066460.1 coordinate 16,795, forward strand.
ATGATGCTTGAGATCTTGAATGTTGTTGTAGATGACTGAGAAATTTTCTCTTGAACACCTAAATAACAATAATCTTAGCTCTTGTGAAGTCTCTCAAAAAGTTCTAGGACTTGAATTGATAAAAATACCTTGTATTTATAGGTAATTTTCTAATTTCTCAAAAATTATACATCAAAAGCCGACAATTGCAAATTGAATTTGAATCATAAAAATTCCACCAAAAGCATATTAAAATTGAGGTCCTAAACTTAAGGGGGACCAATTCACCCTTGTCCTAGGCCTCAAACTTAGGACACACCAATTCCAATGCAATTTAATTAATGTTTGCAATTGTTTAATACAAGTTTCCCTTTTAGAAAACATGATTAATTAGGCTTTTAAATGCGTAATTGGGCCAATTAGAGGCGTAACTAAGTCCAATTTATTAAGGGACCCAAACATAGTGTGAAAATGTAAAGTACATTTTCTGACACTGCATTTAGCCCCCACTTTAGTGAGAGGATGAGCCCTACACTCAAACTCACACTAATGTAGTCAAACAAGCATCAAGAGAGGTCTAATTGTATAACTGTTGGAAAGATAAAACAACAAAGGTCAAGGAGGATGATTAAGCTCTAAGCTCTAAGATCTCATAGAAAAGAAACAAAGGCACAAAGAGACACATGCCTATGTTAAATATGCAACAACAAGACAAGATACACAAGCATATAATGTCAAAATTAATGAGAAGAGAAAGAGGGGTGGATCAAGCCTCAATTGTTTGTCCAATTGATATGGATAAAGCCTCAGTTGTTTGTCCAAAAAATGTTTACAAGTGGAAACTCGATGTCCACTATGCAAACGAAATATACTCACACGAGCTAGTGAAATTCGTTGTCCACTAGGTGAGCCCCAAAAAGTGGTTAATGGGAAATTCATGCCAGGTCTACAAGCTCCCATGTACCAACCATACCAAAGTTATACCTCTTGATAACTTTGATAATGCATCACAAAAATGGTCACAAGGCTAGCAAGTTGCATTATGCTAGGCACTCATGAAAAAGGCTCCACTGGAAAGCATGTTGTGTTATGCTTGGTGGTTGTGAAAAACATAAAGGCTCCACTGGAAAGAAAGTTGTGTTATGCTTGATGGCCTTGATACATGCAATAGGATATTCAAATGGTTTTTTCTTAGTTCATGAAAGGTCTCACCTTAGGGAACATCATGCTTAATGTCTCTAAGAGAGGACTAGTCGAAGATACAAGATTCATAACTTGGGGAATGCAAGTTGTAGCTTTACCACTAAGAGGAATGTCATATGCCAAGAAAGGTTATGCTCTTGAGGAATATCAAACCCAATGTCACCACCAATAAGACAAATCACGTAAAATAAGAAGACCACACTTTGAAGCAAACAATGAGCGGGAACGTGTATTCCCCCGCTTTAAAGAAATTGCTAAACACCATGTTGCGAGCAATTACTTTAAAGTAGAACACAATAAATGCCAATACATGAGAGATTTATTCAGAAAGCCCTATGTAAAAAATATGTTTTTGAGTAGAGCTATGTCATGGAAAGGAGGTTTCCCCTCATATGCAATCCTAAGATAACACATAAGGGATCCATGGATCTAGGATCAATGTTTGTATTTGCTACAGTGATATAATCGAGCTCAAAAATATCATCATTCCCCAAATGAATCATGGAACAACGAACAAAAAGGAAGAATGACACATAGAGAGAGAGAGAGAGAGAAAACAAAGAGAAGCTTTTGGGTCAACATGGAAGAGACTTGAATATCTTGACACCTTGCATCATCCCCAAAAGGAAAACATAAGACACACAATAAAGGGTGTACAACAGATAGAAGAATGGAGATACAAATAGAAGAATGCCACAATTGATTCACTTCCTTTGTATCCTTTCACCAACGGACTGCTAAGGGTCATCCAAAGTAGGATCACAAACATATAAATACACACCAAGTAACACTATATGATGGATCACATTACACACATGCAATCACAAAGAACATGAAAAGAAGACAAAGACAATACTAGTATGGCACATGTGAGTCAACCTACAATAGGTCATCCACATCCCAATATTGTTCATCATATGCAAAAGGCAGATAACTAGCTAAAGGGACAACAACAAGTGTTATACTAGGAGCATCATTGGGCTCAACACGTGGTGAGTCACTCTTGTTAGGAGGATCATTATAGTTGTTATTATCTAAGTTCATGAAGAGGAAAACAATAAAATTAGCTCATTATGCACTTCCTCATCAATCTTAGCAATCTCATCATCATCATCCAAGTTTAACAGGAGGCCTAGTGACAATGTACATTAAAGTTTCTTGTTGTTTTTGTTATGGTGAGGGTGGAGAATCATCATGCTTTGTTTCAATTGGTATTTGATCTTAATTTTATTTTTTATTCTCTTCTTTTAATCTACGAGCAATAGCATGACGTCTATGCCTATGTTCTTGTAAAAGAAGGGGGATTCACCGCTCACAAGTCTCTTCCTTCTCAAGAGAATCCCAGGGAGCGAACAACCTAAGTAACTACCTCAAGCTTTACTGAATGAAGAAATTGCATAGAAGATCATACTAGGGATATTATTCAAGAAGACTACTTCAGAATCTGATAGAGCAAGGTTTTAAGATCTCTGGTTCAAAAGGAATAGATCTCAACCAAATGACTACAATGCAGTATTAGGATGCTAGGGTGACGTACTAGCCTCCAAGGAAAAAAAAGAACAAAAACCTTGAACAAAAATGCTTCAACCTTGATAACATTCTTAGACCCAAGATTTGTTTGATAAAATAGATAAAAAAAAAAGCACAAAGTGATAGAAAATACAAAGGAGAGCCAAGGATAGACTTACAAATGATTGTGCGCTTGAAACCTTCCCCCAAGCTTCACTTCGATAACTTGCACACAAGATGAATGAGGAAAATATTGGGGCTGTTTTGAGGCTCGTTGTAGTCAAACCCCGGCTTTGGTGTTCCCACCTCCACAGACAACTAGATAGATAGGAAAAGTAGAAAAAATGAACAAACAAGGAGTGGTAAAAGTAATCCCCACTTGAGGAGGAGAACCTACACCACAAAGTAGAAAAGTGAACAAAGTAATCTATTTGCAAATAGATAAGAATAAGGGAGTGTTACCAACAGTCCTTGGCCCCCTCTTAAATGCACATATGCACCATTGGATGCTTGGAAGAGAGCTTTGGTTGTTGGAGGGACCTCAGTCTGGCAGAGTTTTGCTGTAGAAGCAACATTGAAGAAGCAAGAGCAAGATAATGGAGCAAGATTGAAAGATTCAAGTCTTAGAATAAGAAGGAACCCCCAAAAGAGAGAGGAGGATTTTTGTTGCTACAAGAGGTGGGAAGAGCCGTTACACTCAGAGTTCTAACTATAGGGACATTTGTCACAAGTCAAGATTCCAAGATTCCACATTTCAAACTCAAAAAACTGAATGGACGCTAGCGCATTGTGTAGACGTATGTTTTGGGAAATATGGCGGCAGAATATTGTCACTTCATCATTGGTCCTCATGGAGTTAGAATAATGAAATTACAACCCATGAGGTTCTTATCATAAATGCACGTAGGTGTAATAAATGCAAGGATAAATGTGTAAATGTGAAATTTCCCCTAGGGTGCAATTTTGTGACATTACATTTTTCCCCCACTTTAGTGGGCTTGATTTTGGGAAAAATCAATCGCACTAAAGTAGACAAGAAAACAACAACAAAAAATTGAAAATTTTACAAATTTGTGTGCCAAAAAGGATACTATAGAGGACAAAAAGGTTGAGTAGGCAGGTACGAAAGATGCCCCTGCAGTCAAACTCGGCGAACATACAACATTTTCCGTGAAAACATGCACAAAATTTGATTCAACAAAACTCAAATTTTAAGTTAGCTCAAAAATCAGAGGAAGCTACCAAGGTGAGAAGAATGATCAAGAGGAAATTCGATGGTTTGAAAGAAAAATATGGTAAAGAGATGACTATATGCCCCTCCTGAGTTTTCCCCTAGCTAGGTGGGGAAAAATCAGGAAAAATGGAGGGACCACGGCGTCCGAGAAAAATGGGTCCCAAGGGGCCTATATATACCTAGGTGGGCCCCTAGAAGGGTCATTTTCACTATTCAGTGCATGAGTTTTGTTGACTTTTGTGACAGAAAAGTTAGCAAAATGCCATGTAGATGAGAGTAAATGGAGCCCAGACTAGACCATCTACGAAAGGATGTTGTTAAGGTTCTTGAGCTAGACCAAGAAAGCCTTTAAAGCTTGTTTTTTGTGCATTTTTTCAAGATTTTAGCCATGTTTAGGATGGAATTACAGTGCATGCATCCCTCATGCATGCATTTTTCCCTCTCGTGCAATGGCATCCTGCTAGCATGTTGGGGATCTATGCGTGCGTGTGGTCCGCCATATGTTCTGTCATCCAGTCTAACTTTAATGGCAGACCTCTGATGGTATCACATCGCATAGACATCTACGTGACATGCCTACATCTTAGAGGCACTAGATAGAAATTTTTTGTGTTTAAGATACAGTTTTCATATCCAGTATGTTGATTTAGGTCCGAACCTTTTCACTTTTTGTAGGATTACCCTAAGATTTGAGAGCATCTTGGTGGGCGAGTGTTGCACCTCATCCGGGACTAGGTCTGGTGCCTGTTGGACAACAAGGAGATGATTCTTCGATGAGTCACTATAGAAAAAACATGCTCTGCATGGGAGTAGGCAGAGGGAGTCCAGTACTACTAGGGTCATGAGGACAACGATGGCAAGATTGGGAACATCTACATCTACTGGTTCGAGCAGGGCAGTGTGGTGGTCGCTCTTCTCTGATGGGTACTAGTTGTTACTGTGGCCATGTGGGTCACTATGGATGCACGAGGCTCTCACCTTCATGGGGGACTCATACACACCATCAGGGTGATGGAGAAATATATGACAGTTTTTGTGTGGGGGCAGAGCATGCTCACACACTTGTACCACAAGTTGGGTAGGTATGTGTATTATGAGTTCCAAAGTCTGACCACATGCACCTTGTTATAGGTGTGGGACTTTGCTCACATCACATGTGTGCGGCCAGCTGGGTATCCCTAGGTGAGAGATTACTTAGTGTCAATGGCTCATTGGTATGAGCTTATTAGATAGTGGCAACATGAAGATTTGTAGTTTTGGCATGTACAATTCGATACTCTGAGGACATACCAAATTAGATGGTAGCCTTATAGGTGGTTTTGATGGGTAAATGATAGCAAGTACCTTAGGAACCTGTAGTGTGACCATTTTTTGCTAGGTCGCACTAATTTTGTGATCACGCCCTCGTATTGGCAGAGGGTTATGCGATAGTTTGGCATTATCCATACTATCCTTCCTATGTTCCCTTCCTACACACGGGTTGTGAGGAGCACTACATGACTGAGTGACTATTGATGACCGTCCATCACTAACGTCATCCCTTCTAATGAGGACGCAAACAATCAAGACTAGCTAGAGGTCCTCCCCATTAATAATGTAGGTGTGGCATGGGGATTCCATACCTAGTCATTGATTCATCGTCCTGTAGCCATTTTCCCAGTAGATTCCCCCTGGAGGGATCTCAATTTGCAGGGTGATGTGCCACCAATACAGAGGTGGAGGTGGACGAGTGGAGATGGAGTAATGCCAGTGCCATCCATCAACCTAGCAAAAGCTCTTATGGCTCCAAGAGCAACACCCAAAGTGGGAGGCATAGGTCCTAGTGTCACCCCACCCCTAGACCTGCACTGACAGCTAGGAGACCTAGGTACAACATTTTTCTATGTCGTTTCATTTTAGTATGTCCAACTTTCATCTCATGTATATGGTTTTGTTTTGGTTGTATGTATATATATCTCATGATACTGATGGGTCTACTCTCTTTGTGGATGCAGTGGACACTTAGGGATGGATTGTGTTGATAGCACAATGCATATCAAAGATGGTCCCAATCGTGCCTATCCAAGGGTCCGTTGTGGACGCGTACCAACTAGCCTCAACGGGGTGTCATGTCCACTTATTCAAGTTGGTCATAGTCCTGAGTATGACATACGAGTTGGGACAGGTGGAGATCATCCAGAGTACCCCAGATTCCACCATTGCAAGATCACAGAGAGACCAAGTATCGGCGGAACAATAGATTTCCCTATATAAGCAAGACACAGTCGTGATGAGAGTTGAGAGTGCCGAGTGGGCATGTGACACACATGACACTGTACAAATATAGCTTGATGAACTCGTAGGGAATGCGGTAGCCATGATATTGGCAAGGGATCAATAGTTGTAGGATGCACTTAGGTGAGTTGAGCTTCAAATAGCCTCCCTTAAAGGAGAGATCAGAGGGCTACACATAGCAGTATTCATCTCCCAATTGGACAGGTTCTGTCAGACCCAAAGGGCTCAGGGAGCCACACACCTGGGGCATAAAGATCTAATTTAGTATATACCATTTTTTTTAGTAATGATACACATATTTTGTAGAACATTTTTGATGTATAGACATTGATACACATATACAACTGCCACTTATTTTTTATGAGAGTGGCATGATACATGTACATGACATTTGATATATATATACATGAGATACTAGTTTCGATATCATGGTGTTCTTTATTTCATGCATACGCTTCTTTACATTCATGTATGATTATGTGATGGATGTTGTATTTATGGATGTATGTTAAATTATATGTAATCGTGATTTAATAAACACACATGGATGTATGTTAATTAAATATAGTGATGATATAATTTCCTAGCCAAAAGATGTAATGTAATTCATGGAAACATAGCATAGAAGAACACACGTATGTATGTCTCTCTCTCACACACATATGGTTGCATCATAACACAAAAAAATTCATAATGTGTTGATGAAGGAATTCCAACATATGCCACGCTACAATCCCAATGGGTGAGCATTACACATGTGACACATAGACACTATGCATAGTATTGGCGAAGATGCATTGCATTAACAATCTCTTTTAGAGGTGTCCCATCCATAGATGAAAATTCATAGGAATGAAAACCATACTCAAAGATGACAATGTAACTTGGCTTAACCAATTAGGACTAAACTTCTCCCTTTGATTAGGTGGCACATTTACATTTCTTTGATTCTAGTAGAGAACCAGGTCATCTACTTTGAAAGTTCTAGGAAGAACACCTTGATTATACTGCCTAGAAAATGATCGTTGATAAGTTTTAAGGTGATCAAGCGCCTACAAATGATGCTCATCAAGCAACTCAAGCTGATGCAAATGATTAGATTGGTAAGTCTTGTCACCAATTAACCCTTTAAGGGAAACTTGCAAGGATGGAATTTCCAACTCTAAAGGAATGATAGCTTCAACACCATACACAAGGTTGTAAGGCGTTGTTCATGTCATCGTACAAACACTCATGTGATAGGCTTGCAAAGTGTATGTTAATTGAATATGCTAATCCTTACCATGCTTATTTACTTTTTTCTAAAGAATGAGCTCAAGAGTTTTATTAGAAAATTTTGCTTGGCCATTAGACTAAGGATAATACGGTGTAGAAAATCTATGTTGAATATGAAACTTCTCTAGAAATTTCTTTACTTCCTTTTTCTTGAATGGTGTACCATTATTAGAAACAAAGGTAGAAGGAAATCCAAAGTGAGCAATGATGTTGTTTAGAAGAAATCTATAGATAGCTTCAACGTTTGTGGATCGGAGTGGGATAGCTTCAACCCACTTCATGAAGTAATCAGTAGTAGTAATGATAAAGACATGTCCTTTAGAAGGAGGTGATATCTATCCAATAATATCCAACCCCCATTTTTATGAATGACGAAGGAGAGGTCTAATTTTGCAACTCTTGAGTAGGAGCATAAGGAAACCATGTTGTTGACATTGTAGACACTTCTTGACAAAATCAAAGGAATCTTGTTCCATCATTTTCCAAAAGTATCCCATGTGAATCAATTTTTTCCCTAGGGATTTACCACCAAAATGTCCACCCCTGGAACCTAAATGGGACTCTTTAAGGGCAAGGGGTATTTACTCTATAGTGAGACATCAAAGAAGTAAACCATTATAAGATATTTGATAAAGAACATCTGATAAGACAACATAATGGACTTAAATTTTTCATATATGAGTGTGATCATTCTTCATCATATCATTAGGAAAATTTCCAATCTTCAGATAGTTGTAGATGTTAGAGTACTATTCTCTCAAGTCTACATGAGAACACACGAGAGAATCAAATTCATGTTGATAAAAAATAGTAGGAGAGAGAAGAATATGAACTACAAAGTGGTATTCTTTCATATCTTTATTTGAGGGAACGAGAGAGGCAATGCTCGCCATGGTATTTGCATGTTGGTTTTCTCTCCTAGGGACATTGTCTATTGTGAAAGAGGAGAATCAATCAAGTAAGGCTAAAGCAAAGTCTCGATACCGAGACAACTTACTTTTCTTAGCTTAATATGTTCCCATTATCTGATTCACAAGGAGCTTAGAGTCACCATGTATATGGAGATGCTTTATGTTTAATGTGATCATGACACACAAGCCGACAATAAGGGCTTCATACTCAACAATGTTATTGGTAAATTGAAATTTCAATCGAAAAGAGAGAGGGATTGGCCTTCCCTCAGGAGATATTAGAACTACACTTGGACCTCGAAGCTAGTCTAACATCTCGATCCATCAAAATACATCTCCCATACAAGATTGTAATTAATCACAAAAATATCTTCATCATGGAACAAGTCTAGACTAGGGAAGGAATGAGATGAAGGAGCGTTTGCCAGTTGATCAATAACCACTTGACCTTTTATTGACTTTTTATTTATGAACTTTATGTCGAACTCAAAAAGAAACATTACCCACTTCGCTAACCTTCTAGCAAGGTCAACACTAGAAAACAAATGCTTCAAAAGTTAACTTTTCACAATGACATGTGTTTTAGCATGAAGAAGATAATGCCTTGACTTTTGTGTTGCAAAGATGAGAGTAAGGAATTTTTTCTCCATGGAAGAATAATAAGTTTCATAATCAATGAGGACATGAATAACGTAATAGATTTCTCTTTCTCTTTTGACATCATCACACTAAGCAAGCAAGATTGCCAAAGCATATAGTGATGTGACAAGGTAAAGTAAGAAGGGTCTATCTTGCATAGCTGACATTAATACGGGAGGATTGGCTAGATAAGTTTTAATTGAATCAAAATATTTATAGCACTCGTCGTCCCATATAAAGAAAAAATACTTTCTCAATAAATGAGTGAAGGGAAGCATATAGTCATCCAATTGAGATATAAATCTAAAAATCACCTGAATCTTCCCTTGCAAGCTCTGTAATTCATAATTGTTTCTAGGTGGAGGCATGTTAACAATAACGTCAATTTTGTTCATGTCAACTTTGATTTCATGATGAGAAACTATGAATCCCAAAAATTTTCATGTGTCCACACCAAAGAAACACTTAAGAGTATTGAGCCTTATCTTATAGAGTCGAAGCCTTTAAAAAATTAGACAAATATTTCCTACCTAATCTTGACGATTTATGGACTTTTCCAAGATGTCATCAACGTAGTCTTCTAGGATTTTATGAATAAAATCATGAAAGATTAAGGTCATTTCCCATTTGTAAGTTGTGTCTACATTATTTAACCCAAATGACATGAACACATAACAAAAGGTACCCTAAGGGGTAGTAAAGTTTGTCTTATACTAATCTTTTAGGTTACTAAGGATCTAGTTATAGCCCGAGAAGCCATCCATAAAGATAACAAGGCATGGCCTATAGTTGATTCTACAATCATATTGATATTAGGAAATGAAAAATAATCCTTAAGAGAAGCCTTATTGAGGTCACAAAAGTTGATGCATATATGAATATGGCCAACAAATTTACTAATGGAAACAATATTCGAAATCCAAGTCAAATAGTCGATCAGATGGATAAAGCCTACTTTTAATAGCCTCTCCATCTCATTCTTAACCAACAAGGCAACCTTGGGATTGATCTTTCATATTTTTTCTTAATAGGCTTGGCATCAAGATATAGGATGATATTGTGAACCACTGTAGACTCACCAATACTAGGCATGTCCTCTTACGACCAAGTGAAGATATCAGGATGAGAATGTAAAAGGTCAAAGTGCTCCTTAGCTTCTTCAAAAGAAAGGAATTTTTGCAACAAGATTTGATGGGTCATGATTCTGTTGAGCACTTTCCAGATTGTTGCTCCAACTAAGTTCGATTCAAGAGCAACTCAATTTTTTTTTTCATCCAGTCAGCTATCACACAGTGTTTGCAGAGCGGGACCAATTTGTTCCCTTCTCATCCTCCACTGGTGAGCTTCGTTCTTCTACCATTGACTCTCAACCTTCGACTCTAGGATCATCCTCATATTTTGACTAGTCTGTTGCCATTATGGTGTAGCTCATCGTGCAATGTTCTCATTCCAACGTATCTCTCCCTTTGGCACCAAGTACTTCCTCTTTGTTGTCTATCTCCCCTCTTCTCTCTTGTATCCTTAACATTAATTGTGATGTTTAGTCTTCTTCAAATCATGTTGAGCAATTATCTTTGGGTTCCAATTTTCTTCAATC